>JZKD02S1631927.1:0-15509 GCA_000966675.3 Picea glauca | reverse complement strand
AAAAAGGGGCTAAGATAGGGAGCTTAAGCCAAAAAAGAATATTACATTAATATTCCTTAAATCATAAAGTATGGAAAATTATTTTGTCCTAAGTTCTAAATATGGGGACAAGTGGGCCAAAGTAGCTCCCAACAGGACAAGTGTTAATTTGGGGACTTGCATACATATAGTTTGGACTTAGTTCATTTTGGGATTCCTTCGATCATTCAGTCAATTTTGCATGCTCATTCACACACTCATGGAGCTATCCTCCATACCTTCCTATCTCTGTACCTAAACCTGTATATGTACCCATACATGTTTGTGTAGCTGGTTAGCTTGGGAGCTGGACTGAAGAAGCGGGTTGTCAGGCCCGTGGGATATCGAAGAGGTGGGTTGTTAGGCCTATGAGCGATTTCTCTCTAGGTGAGAGAATTGTTGGGAATTGATTTCCTGAAGGTGTCAAACTATAGCTACAGGTCTCTAAGACTTCCTATCCAGCCTATTGTTGAAGCTCGGAAAGGAAGCGGGGTACCCGAAGGACAGTTAAGCAAAGAAGGGGCACACTTCCTAGGGTGGGATAGGCATGTGGGGAATGAGGGACTGTAGGCAGTTAGTTTGAGTTGGCACATGTGACAAAGTCTTTCTTGTTGTTTGAGATTCATTAGCATGGTTAGGAATCCCTTTACCTGGGTGGAGTTTAGTCCCAACTCGGGGGTGACCCACTGCTGAGAGTGATGAGCAGTGTGGTCTAAGGCTGAGAGGTTCGTAGAAGGTCTGCACACAATTGGTGATATTCTTACCAAGATAAGTGTCAATTGTGTGATAAATTTACAGGCTGCATTACTATTTACATGCTTATTTTTATGGGTTTATTCTATGTGTGGTTATAACTGCCTTTATATTTATGGGTATTGCCTGTATATGTTGCATGTGTATGTTTACTGTTATTTCAGTATGAATACGTGCATTTACAATTTTATTTATTTTTGTTTACGTTTTATATATAAAGTTCTACAAGAATTTTGTGTGTATATGTTTTAATTGCATGTAGTTCAGAAATTTTATGTGGCATAGCTCAGTTGGATGCTGGGTATGTTACAATATGTTGAGCAGAGAATATATATATTTTTTTTGTAGTATAATGTCTCAGCATGGGTGGTCGGGGATGTTACATAGACTAACCATTAAATCCAATAAAGAGTGTCCAGAGATCTTCCAATAATAAAGTTTTCATATTCTTTGTTCAACTATGTAGTTAATAATTCTTGGGTTATTTGCTTTAGAATCTTGATTAATCCATTTTGATTCGTTCACATGCAATGGATCGACTCTCTAATTCGATCTCTTACTCCCTGTGTTCTCTGAAGGAAAGGATTTCATTCAAAACATGCCTAAAATCCAATTTAAATCAATTCAAATTATGCCTGTGAGTTAGGTTTTGTGTATGACAAAGTGGCCCAAGATATACATTATTAGCCCTGCTTAAAAACCAAGGTTCCAATCCTCCAATGATTCCTTGCAGTGAACAGAATGTTATTTATTCTCTCTATACAATTTTGATAAAGATTGAAATATCATGCTCCTCTAGGTTCTCTGGTTACCTACCAAGTTAGACTCTTTCACTGTTCCACGACCTTATATCCCTGTCTATCTCACTAGAACAAAATTCCAAACCTTTCCACTTACAAGTCTCAAATGCATAATCTATCTACCACAACATTATTTCCTTCATAGTTTTATGTGTATCTTACATGGGTCAACACGATAGTATCACCACAAGGTTAAATTTTGTCTCAATTGGTCTTAAATGGATCAAGATACACTAAGTCTAGTCTCAAATCTGAAGATAACTGGTTTACGATGATAATGCGTTCAATTTGAGTCACTACAGGGTGTTGATGGGCCAAAATAATCCGTTCAATCAGATGAGGGAAAATGCCCAATGGCAGGTCCCAATCAGACCTACTCTCATTTGGGGTAGCGTTTCCCGCGATTTTATGGGCTTCGTTGCCGCTTCGAATTAAAAGAATAAAAATGAGAAAGACATTGAACTTCCCCCCAAATATTTCTAACTAATTCTAATTCTAAACTAATTAAAATATAACTAATCTAATCTAAACTAATTCTAACCTATCCCGGGAGAAAAACTAATAGAATGATTACAGAGAAAGATAACCATCAAAACAAAAAATAGTTCATATTTCTAATGGTAAATGAAAACAATAATTATGTAGATGCACAGACAAATAGTTGAACAATACATCTATAACATCATTTATGTACCCATGAAGAAACATGTGACGACATCAGAAAACAGAACATAGTGCAGAAATAATTCATACAACAAAATCCTATCTCCTCAAGCAGAAGATAAATGCATAAATAATAGTCTTTGCTACATCTATCAAAGCCACAAATTTCCGAAATGCCTCCTTATCTTTATTAATCATAAGTAAAAATACCATCCTTTGTTACAAAGGGAAAAAGTCACGATACATTCAACTAGCTCCCTTTTATACAACAAGAGAGAGACTCTTTAGTTCACATGACCATTTGTTTTGTTTTCCCCTAATTTTGTCTTTTTTTTACATTTCAAATTTCTCTGGAATTTCAAAAATGTATATGTAGGATTTACAAATGGGAGCTAAAGAGACTCTCGAGTGGTTACATTCGCCCTATGACATTTTACCAATGATAACTATTTAAATTTATTATTCACTCTCTCTGTTGGGTCATTTTCTAAATTTCTTGCATTGTTCTAGGTGTTTTTCGCTCTGATATGTTGAGTGATATATTTTTTTCTTGTTATCCTCTGTCTCAAATTTCCGTTGAGCTATTGTTGGCTCAATTTTGTTGTTGGTAGCTCAAGATAAGATTGTTTGAAGTCTGTATGTCCGGTTCTTCATCTGAATTCAGGTTATGTTTATGTTTTGCATTTTTGACCAATTTACACTCTCAATATTCCCCCATTTTATATGCCAACTTGTTATTATCTTATCCAGCTTTCATTAGAGCTATCCTGGGCTTGATTTCATTACTCGTAGCCCCGTATATGACTGTTTGAAGTTGGTATGGCCATTTTCCCCCCAAATACGTGGTTGTCAATTTTCTATATTTTTTGGTATCTTATATCAATTTTTCGATTTGGATACCCACACCATTGTGCTCCTATGTCCGATAACTTTCCAATGAGGTATGATGGGCCTCATTCCGACATTTGTATCAAAATTTATGGTTGTTTAAAATTTCTCACTCAATAGCCATTGACCAGGGTCGTGGATTAATATGGACCCTTAATTCTTGAACCTACAAAAGAGAAAACCCACTAGATCAACAATTTTGTTCAATTTTCCATTGGACCTCGAAATGGTAGAGTATGCATTTAGAACTTTGCATCGAGATCTTCCTATCTCTTATTCAATTTCCATATCGATGTATGAACTTTGAGAGTGAGATCTAGTCATTCAATAGATCTGGAGAAATCTGCATCATCCATCGAGGGAGCTATTTAGCAGTCTTCTCTAATGTGCAAGTGCAAAGGTATTGAAGAAAATAATCGAAGAATATTCCTTCTTCGATTCGCTTGCTAAAGGCTAAATCCCGAAAAAGTGATGATGTGTAGTCGGAGCTAATTATTCGGCATCCAGAAAATTTGTGAAGTTTCAAGGTATCGACAAGAGGTATCGAGGAATATTCCCTCATATCTCTATTTTTCATGCAAAATATATGGATTGTCCTTTCAGTGACGATCAATGGTCATGATTAAAATTAATTCGGAGTCTGAAGGAGACTGTTCGAAGTTTTAACTCCGACCATTCAAGTTGTAACCTGAATACTATTGTATGAAAAAGATTTGACCATTCACTTAGGAAAAATATTGATGGATTTGGAGAGTTTCGCTTTGGCAATCTGCTCAAGGTTTAATCTCGTGAAATTTTGTAAAGAAATAATTTTTGGTTCTAGTTTTTGGTCGCGTGGAGGGAAAAGGGATTTGGCATCCAATTGAACCTGTGAATTGTCCACTGAATTGTCAACGAACCGTGTTGTGATGTGAAACACTGGGCAGAAAGATTCGATCCAAGACCGTGAAGGGAAATTTGCCAACAAAGATTCATTGATAAACTTTGTTCTATGGGTAATGTATCTGTGAAGCGATAAGAGAATAATTCTTCCAATGAAGAGTGTGAAAGATAGGGATGATGAAGCTCCAATGTCTTTTTCGGAGTATGCGATCGGAAGGCTGGGAAGAAGAGTCGGGAAATTTTTTGATGATGATCAGGAAAGTTGGTGTATGCCACATCAACACCACGCGTCGACACCAATTTGGGCAGAACAAGCGAGAGTGAACCACGTGGAGGTGGAAAAGGTAAGTGAAGACTTAGGAAACTTTGAGATGCCATAACTTTCAATTCGAAACTCGGATTTAAGTATGGTTATAGTCGTTGGACATCTCTTGACGGGAAGAATCCAACTATGATATTTGGTTAGAGAAAATAATATAGGAAAATCAGGAGAAAACCCAATAGACCTTAGGCCTGGGTTTTGGGAGAGAGGGAAGGTCAAAAGAAGAATCCGGTAGAGATCAATCCAAAGAGGCTTTGGGATGGGTCTATAGGAAAGGTGGATCCTATGGCCTTAGAAGCTCATGACCTTAGGGAAATAGAAAAATAGGAGGCTTGGTAAGGATCAAAGTCAAGGTTCTATAAAAGGATCAACATATTCCTCCATAGGCCTCTCAAGGTTGGAGTGGTCATGTGATCAAAGTGGCTTTGCAAACCTACTCCTGCAAAACAAAAGAATGAGATCAACTATGCAATGAAAAGAAGACTATCCAATATGATAAATAATATATTCCCTTCCTTTAACCAACTTATAAGAGGGTGTTATATTTATTGAACAATAGTGTGGTGACTGTAGACGAGTGTCTTAAGACTACATATGCTAATTCAAAACAGATGAGTAAGATCCATATGCAAGAGCATAAGTATGCAATCATGAAACATAACATGTTAGAAAGAGGATGTATAATTTGAATTAGTCAATGAACAACTAATTAGCCACAACGACATTCATGACATGCAATAGAACATTAGACATTGCAGCCACATAAGCATCATGAAGACATTTGAAATCATCAGATCGAAAGGAAAAATCAACACCCATAAAAAAAATCGTCCAATAAGATAAAACCTCCAACTCCCTCAAAGTAGGAAAATACATAACATTAGGCTCAAGCAGTAGAGGATTGACATTTTAGTAGGGGACCCTTTTCCTTTCACTTGTAAAAGCAAAAGTAAAAAAAGGGGGGGTTTTGTGGCCACAACAAATGGCGACACACTGGAAGAACCAGTTATCTCTATCAATAGAAGTCTAGGGCCTATACTTTAGATCTTAATTTTAAATATAAGTTCAGTAAAGTGTAGACACGCTTCCAATAATCATGGGTACCACAATGATGCCAAAAGTCTAAAATACATAACCCAATTTTTCTAGTACTTGGAATCTAACACACCCTTTTCAAAGAGACAAATAATGAGAATTTATTTTACTGGTTGTACACTTCAAATTAGGTTTTGTTTCAACCATGAGTTTTTACTTTTAAAACAAGCAAACCATCTACCTAAGTGTGTTCATCGTCTCTCTTTTCTTAGCATTGCTTCACTGCCAATGAACGTCCATAGTCCCGACGAAGTTTCCTTGGTACCATACAAGCATATTCCCGCTACCATCAGGCGTCCATAGCCCCGACGTGTTTACTTGTATTTCCCACACTATTAATAGTGCTTTAAACTTCCTTTTTTATTTCAAAAAATTCTCACCCTTTTAGATTTATATATAGATATGCATATGCACATAGGGCGAAGGAAGCGAGGTGATACAAGAGTTTCTTTGATTTTCCAAGTAGGTGTTATGCATTTAATTTAACCCACAGGTTTCCCCAAAAACTATTATAGTATTGACGATTTTATCAATGTGAAGTGGATGGAGCTCAAAGAAAAGAATGGATAGACACTTTCCTATACTTATGGATTATCATGATATGCACAACAGACACATGTGTTCCACCATAATTATTAGTCCATACCTACAGTTGAGATCTTCATGAATGTTCACTTAGACAAAGCATCCCATGCATCTTATGACTTGTAATAAAAATCTTCAGTATATGACCAGAATTGATCAACCCCTCATCAAAATTCAAAGAGCAATCCTCAAGCAAGGCTAAGAGCCAATTCAATTCAAAGGAAACATCAATTGCCAAATCAAAATATGGAATTAATATGTACAAGCAGAAAAAATGATTGAAATCATAAATCAAATTCATGAAAAAATAAAATAAATAAATAAACTAAGGGATCTAAAACTAAATTGTCAGTGATAAAAAATAAAAAATAAAATTTGGCTAAATTAATAAGAAGAAAACCCAACAACAAGCATTAAATCTATTGTATCAACAAAGATAGTGTTTTCAGTGAAAACTCAAAAAATAATCCAAGGGAAATAATCATTTAATAAATGGAAACCATTTGATATCAAGCCCGACAGAAAAAACTCCCATAGTTTTCGATTTGAAATGAAAAACAAACTAGATTACAAGAATTGATGATTTAGTATAAAATATTTGCGACACAATTCTCCAATCCAATTTCTTTCATTTAGGGAAACAAAAAAAATCTCATGGGAACCTAGCAAAATGGGTTAGTGTATATGCTCAGTCAAAATAAATTTTCAAAATCCAATTTCATATAATATTCCATAAACCCAAATGCGCTCAAGATTTTTTGACATAAACAATTCCTTTGTAATTTTAAAAACGTTGAATTTTCCAATAACAAAAATTACATTTCATATTTCTCACTCAAGTGCAATTTTATCTTTGCTATAAAAAATCATAAATAAACACATAGATCCCAATAATTCAATCTAATAAAGCAAAGAGGAAAATCATAGTTAGGGAGGTCATTAAAATTACTCCAAACAACGACCAGATCAGAAACAATATAAGAGTAAATGAATGAGAATATATTTATGATAAGTTATTGAGTTGGTGACAAAAATGTTGCAAAGGAATCTGAGTAGCCAAGTTTAGATCAACACTTCCCTAAGATTCTTTTAATCAAGGAGAAAACTTCAGAGTTGTTGGTAACACAAGCCATTTTCTCAACCTGCATACAAAAGAGAACATTGCGATCAACTCTTAGATAACTCGGAAATAATTCTTCCTCTAAATGACCGACTTATTGGAATGAAATTAAACTAAAATAAAGTGAATATCAAAACTAGACTAATTCTAGGAAAACATGTCAAGCCAAAATAAAATTAAACTAAGTTGGTTGTCATAAAACTATGTGTGAAGTTCAGTGCAATTATCAAGTATTTGTTAGTTGTCCATTCAATCAAATATCACGGCCTTCTCCCTAAGATATGAACAATATTTTCTTTGCCTCAAAATTCCTTTTACCATATGACTTTAGTGTCATGATTGTTGTGATATTTGTATCTTTTGACACAATGTCTTGTTCCTGGAATCATAATAAAGAAAATTAAGCAAACAAGACCATAAGACTTCAATCCCATCCATCTTTTGATGATATCAATCCACCAAAAAACATGAGTTATAAAAACGAGAGTGAAAACTTAATGAATTAGTAGTGCTAAGATAGATTCTTAGCTCAATCATTCGATTGGGGAATAAAAAGATGGGTTCCCAAGCAATTTTATGAAAACATATTAGCAAAACATTTAAATTACCATGCCATCCAGAATGTCAAAAATGTGTTTCCAGTCAGCGTGAAAGAATATCTTTTGCTATCGTTTAAGAGATGAAGCTTGGGTGAATAAAGGTACAACATAAAATAAAGGCTCGTACTTAAAAATATCTATTGAAAAAAGCATAGGACAATGACATCCAATGCTTAAAAATTAAAACTACAAATGATGACAGAAAATAACTAAAATGAAAATAAGAAATCAGCTAAGCTTATTATACAAAAAGTCTATGCAGAAAATTCATGTTGGATGAAAGTGATAAAAGAAAAGAGTGGATGAGAAAGAAAATTTTTGGATAACTCCAAAAACAAGGAAAAATAATCATCTAAGCAAATAACACAGATTTGGAGTGGCTTCACTTTTAGATGGGAAGAGTTTTAATACTTAGAATTTAGATTCAATGTGTATGGGACATCAAAATCAGAACTTAAAAGGTACATCAGTCAAGCAAATGTTTCCCATTAGAATCATGTAGATGTGAATATAGGACAAATCCGAGTGCTCATTTTCATTACAAGAGGGAATTGATAGTGTCTTAATTTAAAATACTCCACTTACAATATGCCTCAATGTGTTGGAAACAATTTGACATGGTGATCATGCATAAAAATAAGTGATCTTGCAATTTCCCAATACATAGAAAAATTCGAGAATGAAATGAAGTAAATTTTCCCCACATCAAAATTAAATTCAAAATCCATCCAAGGGAAAAATTTATTGGGAAATCCATCTATTTATTTCCATCTTTGCTGAGAATTCATTTATTGATTAGCCAACAATAAATAAAGGAAAAGGAAAACAGAGAACTAACAAAAAAAACTAGGAAGCAAAGCTAAACTATGCAAAGAAAAGACACTAATGTATTTCATTCTACTCCTATCCTACGCTACTAATGGATGAAAAATGAGCTATGTAAAGTCATAATGTCAATGTATCCATCCAAGTAATCTCAATCATGAAGACATATGTTCAAGACACAGGATTAGTGATAGAGCTTGGAAAAATAATCGACTAAAAATAGGAAAAAATAAAGAATGATAAAATCTATTCACCATATTGAATGTGTGACAATGATAATTCATGGGAAATCGTTCCAAGTAATATCTCTCCAACCATGTTTCAATTATATCATAAAAACTTGCACTGCTATCATAGAAATGATAGAAAGAGTTCGATGGAAAGTAGCATGCCAAATGAGAATCGTGCATAGATTTTATATAAAGTGTGTTCGGTGAGAGAATATTTGTGATAAAAAAATTGTTTATCCTTGAAGACTAACCAAAAGAATAAGGGCCTGACATAACCATCATAAAATATTGAAGTTTCTCATTATCTTGGAAGCCTCCCTAGACTCACACTTCAAGTAACCAACTACTTGAGATAGACTAGTGAGATCATATGATGTGTATGGGTTAGGACTGACCATGGTATGAGAGATATCTTCAACACAATGGTGAGATCTACTAGTATCAAGAATATTAATTAAAGGGCTACTTGAACAAGAAGATTCTCTATTGATAAAAAATGAAGAAGAGAAAGAAGAAGACATCATTTGATGCTCATTTTCTACATAATTCTCTTCATCCCATGAAAAAGGATAATAAGGCTTGGTTATAATTAGTTCATGGGAAGAGGCCTTATCCTTTCTATCTTCCAAATGTGTATCACCACCATCAATTACTTCAACAAGGGTCAATCCCATTGAGTCTATTTGATTTGTATGGTGGGTGGTTTCCTGCAAAATTAATCCATTAAAAAGATCAGGATATAAATAGAAATAAGTGGAAGAATTTAGAGAATGAAAAGATTCTCTAGAGCAAGAGGAATTTTCAGAAAGTGACCCCCTAAATGGTAGTTCCTCCTCTTTAAAAACATCATTGGATGATTGTGAATCAATGGGATCCATATTAGGTGTGGTTTCACAATTAGTATGTCCTTCCTCAAGATGGTTTTCCTCTTCCAAGTTAAAAATATATTGTTGAGATAAAATAGGTATGTCATGCATGTTTATTTCTTCTCCCAGAGTGAAGAGATCAACGTGTTTGTTTTTCCTTTGCAAAATATGAGAATCTAAGATGTCTCCCAAAACACATTCATGGTTAGAAGAGGGGAGAAAAACACAAGCATGATTAGAACAAGAAGTTTCAATAAATGATCCACTAGCAATAGGAAAACATTATTGATCTATGTCGGTTATACAACAAGAACTTGTAACAACAAGACAATCCAAAACAATAGGAACTAATTTCAAATTATCCATGGGTGAGGAAAAATTGATTTCATGAGTGTCCATATTTTCTTTACTAACAAAGAGATCATATTTCAAGTTTTGCTCCATAACTCCCTCCTCCATTCCTTGTGATGGAAAAGATGAGATAGGATAATGAGATCCTGACATAACCATCAGTGTGACCCGAAGTGTCTTATTATCAGCATGAAAACCATCCTCTTGGGCAGCTACAGAAAAATCTGAAATTGAAATTATGACACAATAGGTCTCTTTTTCATCACAAGGAAGGTACAGGGGAATGGAGTGGTAGGAGAATACATAGGTTTCCTTTGAAAAAGAATTTTCTATCTAATTTATATTCCCCATAGTAAAGAAAGATCCATACATACAATTCCATCCAAAACATGAGCATCTTCAACATTTTCATTTAAATCTAAATCAACATGTAAAGGAACATTAGAACATGATTTAGATTCTTCACGCACTAATTGGTTTTCTTCATTAGTAAGAGAAACTAAATAAGAAATCAAATCATTGCATCCAAAGGAAACCTATAGAAAATATGAGAAAACATGATAATAAAATATGCAAGAGATTCATCTTTGTTCTTCTTAAGCTCTAAATTTCTACACATAAATTATCATAATCATAACTCTCAAAATCATGAAAAAATTCACACATAAATTGTTCCCATGTGTGAATAGAAACAACCGACAAGGTCTCACACCAACTCTTGACCCAACCTGCAAATGTGAGAGTGAATAACCTGCAAATGATATTTTTATCAGTAATATTGTGAGAACCACAAAATTTCCAGAAATTAAAATCATGTTCATATGCAGAGATTTCACCGTCACCATCAAATCTAAGTTGTGACAAGAAATGTAAAATATTTCTAGGAGGTTTGGGAGGTACGGTACTAGAAAAACACCTCCATAAAGGGATATGAGATTGATCCATTAGTAAATTAAAATAAAAAATCAATTCAAATGACTCCACAGGCTCATCTTGTCATATGACCCTCCTTCTAGCACCATTTGTTTTGACGGGCCAAAATGACCTATTCAATCAGATGAGGGAAAATTCCCGATGGAAAGTCCCAATAAGAAATACTCTCATTTGGGGTAGCGTTTCCTGTGAGTTTATGGGCCTCGTTGCCACTCAGAATTAAAAGAATAAAAAGGGGAAAGACAGTGAACTCCCACCTAAAGAGTTATAACTAATTCTAATTCTAAAATAACTTAAAGATAACTAAACTAATCTAAACTAATTCTAACCTATCCTGGGAGAAAAACTAATAGAATGAGTACAGATAAAGATAATGATCAGAACCAGAAATAGTTCATATATTCTAATGGTAAATGAAAACAATAATGTTGCAAATGCACAGACAAAATTAGTTGAACAATACATCTATAACATCATTTATGTACCCATGAGGAAAAATGTGACAGCATGAGCAAACATAACAGAGTGCATAAATAATTCATACAACAAAATCATATCTACTCAAGAAGAAGATAAATGCATAAAGAATAGTCTCTGCTACATCTATCAGAAGTAAAAATACCACCCTTTGTTACAAAGGGAAAAAGTCATGATACATTCAACTAGCTCCCTTTTATAGAACAAGAGAGAAACTCTTTAGTTCTCATGACCATTTGTTTTGTTTTTCCCTAATTTTCTCTTTTTTACATTTCAAATTTCTCTGAAATTTCAAAAATGTAGATGTAGGAGTTACAAATGGGATCTGAAGAGACTCTCAGGTGGTTACATTCTCCCTATGATAGTTTACCAATGATATTTATTTAAATTTATTATTCACTCTCTCTATTGAGTCATTTTATGAATTTCTTGCATTGTTCTAGGTGTTTTTTGATCTGATATGTTGAATTATATTATTTTGTCTTGTTCTCCTCTATCTCATCTCTCTATTGAGATATTGTTGGCTCAATTTTGTTGTTTGTAGCTCAAGATAATATTGTTTGAAGTCTTCATGTCCAGTTCTTCATCTAAATTCAGGTTATGTCTATGTTTTACATTTTAGAGAGATTTACACTCTCAATCTTCCCCCATTTTCTATACCATCTTGTTATTCTCTTCTCCATATTTCTATCGAGCTATCTTGGGCTTGATTTCGTTACTCGTATCCTCGGATATGACTCCTTGAAGTTGGTATGGCCATCCCCCCCCCCAAATCTGTGGTTGCCAGTTTTCTATATTTTTTTATGTCTTATATCCATTTTTTGACCTGGAGACCTGTTAGCACTGAAAGTCACACTTTGACTGCTAAAGTGTAAGCTCAACACCCATCAGAATTTAAAAGATAATTTTGGTTTTGAATAGCTGGATCAACAAGATGGAGAAAGAAAGAGAGAGGGCAACAAACTGCAGATTAGTAGGCTACACCAATGGGAAATGGAGTCACAAACATCCTACTCATCGAAGGCATAAAAGATTATCAACAAAAACAAGATTATATGCTGATAGGTGGAAGAATGAAGAAGGAAAACATAAGATAATGTTCACTAAACAAAGATCCTCTCAATTTAATGAATAACAAATACTTGAATATAAACAATGACTGATGGGAAAAATACAATAGATCCTCTGCTACTTAGGGATCCATAAATCATTGATGTCCTTTGATCCTCAAATCTACAATATATTAAAATAAGAAGATATATAAACAAAAGGGTTACAATCTGAAATCACAGCTCTCATGAGTCTCCAATAACAATAATTCTTACAATCATAAAATGCCCACATGCTTACAAATGAACACACACAGGAAAACTGCCTACTCCTACTCTCTCTAGCCTCTCTTGGCTCATGAATCCCTTCTCCAAGAGATCTCTCCTTACTTAAATGAAAAATAGAATCTAAATTAAATAAGGAGGTTGAATCCCATCTCCTCCATTGGATTCTAAGCCTTGGATATAGGTGGCAACAATTAAAGAGACAAAAATCCAACAAACTGCTAATTTTCAGGAATTTGTTGGAAGTCATTAATAAAATGTCTCCACCTCATTGCATGAGGCCTTTGATGGAGCTAAATATTAGGTGCAGGTGTCCCTTGACATCTAACTGATCCTTGAGAATCCATTTGAATCCTCCTTGACAAGTGGCAACCTCCCAACAAGGCGAATATCAAAACCATGACTGCTATAGGAAATTAGGTAGTGCCACTGTAAAATAGTTGGTAACGCCACTTCTATGTCCAATATCTCTCAAACTATAACATATTTTGAAAAACTAAGAGAGGTTTTTGTTATTTGGAATGTTATGAACAAAAACTTCCTCCAGGTTTCAAAAATACCTTCTCAATTGTTCATAATCCAAGTTTCAAGATAATGACTCAAAAATGGTAAAATAACTCTGCACAATTCATTTTCTGCCATAATTTAGGTAGCGAATTTAGGTAGCACCCGCCTATGTGTCTACGTGCAATTCGGTAGTGTAAATCCATGGGTGATTTTGATGCTTGGAACCTTGTGAGAGTGTTTTCAATTCTTGTTCTTGACACTTGGTACCTTAACAAATCTTGTACTAACAAGACCCATACCATTTCGTTGCTTTGTCCGATACCTTTCCAATGAGGTATCACGTGCCTAATTCTGACATTTGTAGCAAAAGTTATGGTTGTTTAAAATTTCTCACTCAATAGCCATTTACCAATCTCGTGGGTTAATTTGGACCCTTAATGCTTGAACCTACTGAAGAGAAAACCCACCAAATCAACGATTCTGGTCAATTTTCCATCAAACCTCAAAATGGTAGAGTGTGCATTTAGAACTTTACATCAGGGTCTTCCTATCTTCTATTCAATTCCCATCTCGACATATTAACTCTGAGAGCAAGATCTAGTCATTCAATAGATCTGGAGAAATCTACATCATCCATCAGGGGAGCTATTTCACAGTCCACTCTAATGCGCCAATGCAAATGTATCGAAGAAAATAATTGAAGAATATTCCTTCTTGGATTCACGTGCTAAAGGTTAAATCCCGAAAAAGTGATGATGTGTAGTCATAGCTAATTATTCGACATCCAGAAAACTTGTGAAGTTTCAAGGTATCGATAAGAGGTATAGAGGAATATTCCCTCATAGCTCTGTTTTGCATGTGAAATATCTGGATCATTCTTTCAGTGACGATCAATGGTCACTATTAAAATTCATTCAGAGTTTGAAGGAGACCATTCAGAGTGTTAACTCCAACCATCCAAGTTGTAACCTGAATATTGTTGTATGAAAAATATTCAACTGTTCACTCACAGAAAAGATCGACGGATTGGGAGAGTTTTGCTTTGGCAATCTTCTCGAGGTTTAAGCTTGAGAAATTTAATAAAGAAATAATTTGTGGTTCTAGTGTTTGTTCGTGTGGAGGGAAAAGGGATTTGGAATCCAATTGAACTTGTGAATTGTCCACTGAGTTGTTCGCGAACTGTGTTGCGGTGTGAAAGCCTAGGCACAAAAATTCAATCCAAGACTGTGAAGGAAAATTTACCAACAAAGATTCATTGATGTACTTTTTTCTATGGGTAATGTAGTCATGAAGCTATCAGAGAAGAACTCGTCCAATGAAGAGAGTGAAATCTAGGGACAATGAAGCTCCAACATATTTTTCGGAGTATGTGATCGGAAGGGTGGCAATAAGAGTTGGGAAAAAATATGACGATGATCAGGGAAGGTGGTGTATGCCACATCATCACCACACATAGACACCAAGTTAGACGGAACAAGTGAGAGTGAACCATGTGGAAGCCACATGGTAGTGAGGTGGAAAAGGTAAGTGAAAACTTAGGAAAATTTGAGATGCCATAACTTTCAATACAAAACTGAAATTTAAGTATGGTTATAGTCGTTGGACAACTCTCGATGGGAAGAATCCAACTATGATATTTGGTTAGATTAAAATAAGGAGAAAACCCCATAGGCCTTGGGCCCAGGTTTCGGGAGAGAGGGNGAAAAAATATGACGATGATCAGGGAAGGTGGTGTATGCCACATCATCACCACACATAGACACCAAGTTAGACGGAACAAGTGAGAGTGAACCATGTGGAAGCCACGTGGTAGTGAGGTGGAAAAGGTAAGTGAAAACTTAGGAAACTTTGAGATGCCATAACTTTCAATACAAAACTGAAATTTAAGTATGGTTATAGTCGTTGGACAACTCTCGACGGGAAGAATCCAACTATGATATTTGGTTAGATTAAAATAAGGAGAAAACCCCATAGGCCTTGGGCCCAGGTTTCGGGAGAGAGGGAAGGCCAAAAGAGGAATCTGGTAGAGATCAATCCAAAGAGGCTTGGGGATGGGTCTGTAGGAAAGGTGAATCCTATGGCCTTAGAAGCTCGATACCTAAGGGAAATACAAAAAGAGGAGGCTCGATAAGGATCAAATTCAATGCTCTAGAAAAGGATAAACAGATTCCCCCACAGGCCTCTCAAGGTTGGAGTGATCATGTGATCAAAGTGGCTCTGCAAACCTGCTCCTGCAAAACAAAATAATGAGATCAACCATG
>JZKD02S1631916.1:137152-149160 GCA_000966675.3 Picea glauca | reverse complement strand
TAGCAGAGTTAACCATTTTTCTAGGGCTTCTGCATCTATCTGTCCTTCAAATACAGGAATATCAAAATTAACTTGTACCTTGAAAGACGAGGTGCCTCCAAAGTGGCCGCTTGATAAAGATGCACCTGATGCTATCGGCAGGCGTTTAAGGACGTGGACAAAATTCTCCATCATTTCGTCCCTCTGTCGCATGAGAGCTTGCTCAAGCAACAGATTGATAGGATTGTCTGCTCCGTCGATTTTATTTTTTTCCGCCATTGAGGGTTTCTTGGGTGTGCGGGAGAGATTGTCTTCAGGAGAGACAAGCTCGAGACCCAACTTGCTATACTTGGACCTCATCGGGGACATGCACTGAAAATTGCCTGAAAACTGTTTTGAGCCATTTGGAAAATGTGGGTGGCCACCGATATCCACCTAGATCAATCCTCCCTCCTTAGGAAGCAATGGTCTCCACTGCGTTGAGTTCCCGGGGGAGAGGGAAAAACATTTGTTGAATCTGCATCTTGGTGAGCTGCTTGTCTTGCTCGAGACGTCGCATTGCTTAGTTTGTGGAAATATGTCACGAACCTGTTGAGGTTGAGGCTATTCAACAGGTCGAGATACATGAGAGGACGACGTGCAGAAGGAATCATCACACTTTGTTGCAGCCTTGTCGACCTGCTTTCATTGGATAGAAGGTGCTTTGGGCAAGCCTGTAGTGGTTGCAGTGTCCTTTTGTTCTCCTTTTGAACATATTGTGAAGAAGCTGAATTTTGCAGTATGGGATACTACCTTGCGATACTTTTTAGGTGAAATAATAGTTGGAACTACCTATGGTATTATGTAGAGATGACCCCCAAAGTAACAATGAAACTACGGGGTCGAGACTCATAAATAGCATGGCACTTCCACATATATGGATGGCACAAGAGAAAATCGCATACATCCAGTGGGGCAACATCACATAACACCTCATCCTTGAAGGGCTGGATGCTGTATGAAAATCGACATTGTTGACTGACACGAAGATCCTTCCTTGGCGAAGCCACCCAATGTTGTATGGATGTGGGTGTGGTGTTGTCAACAATCCCAACTATTTGATGACCTCTGCTGAGATGAGGTTATTCTGGCTTCCGCTATCAACAATAAAATGCAGCGGGGCCCCCTTCACCCACATCTATGAATGAAAAAAGGGGGCTCCCTCTCTTCAGGATCTGTTGGTTCCTCTGGTTGAATTGTTGCGGTTGCGACAGTAGCAGTGGGGTCTACGTCAATGATCTGTCCTTTACCAGTATTTTCAGAATCAGATTCTGAAGCAGGGTTCAGCTCCTTGTCTTTGATCTCTACCACCAATGACTGTTTTGAGCGACATTCATCGGTGTTGTGCCAGGAGCTTTTGTGGAAAATACAACATTTTCCAATGTCCTTCTTTGTCTTCCTGTGACCCTTCTTTTCCTGTGTCTTGGACTAGTTTTCGGGAGGCTATTTGTTAGGACCGTCTTTGCCATACTTTGGCTGTTGCGGATTTGTAGACCCGAATTCCTGTTTGTTCTGGTGCTTAAATGTTTGCTCAATTTTAACAACATATCGATAAGTAGCACCGAGTGATGAAATGTCCAGAAAATCCATTTCAGTCTAGATGTATCTGTGTAGAGCCCCACGGTATTTCAGAACCAAATGTTGTTCGGAGTCTTTGATACCCAGCTTGGTGCGCAAGGTAAGGAAGGTATTGGTGAACTCTGGAACTGCTTGGCCCCTTCTTCCCGCAGTGTGGTCCATCTCATATACTGGTCATCATAGTTTCCCACAGGGTAATACTTTTCTTTTACTGCATCCATAAAAAAATCCCAAGTGGGATTGACCCCATATATTCCAGACTCCTCTGTGGAACTTTTCTCCCAGTAAGTTTCCCACCAATGTTTGACATGACTAGGGAGAGATTTAAGGAGTGTGAAGGTGATCTTTTCTTTGTCAGAAAAATTGTGAACAGAGAAATAACCTTCTAGCAGAGTTAACCATTTTTCTAGGGCTTCTGCATCTATCTCTCTTCCAAATACAGGAATATCAAAATTAACTTGTACCTTGAAAGGCGAGGTGCCTCCAAAGTGGTCGCTTGATGAAGATGCGCCTGATGCTATCGGCAGGTATTTAAGGATGTGGGAAAAATTCTCCATCATTTCATCCCTTTGTCGCGTGAGAGCTTGCTTAAGCAACAGATTGATAGGATCGCCTGCTCCGTCGATTTTCCTATCTTCCACCATTGAGGGTTTCTTGGGGGAGCAATTGTCTTCAAGAGAGACAAGCTCAAGACCCAACTTTCTATACTCGGACCTCGTCGGGGACATGCACTGAAAAAAATGATCAAGAGCAGTCTGCTCTGATACCACTAATCCGGATTATTTTCGGTACGAAATGAGATCGGAGATATAATAAAGAAATGCACGGAGATATCACAGATATTCAATAATATAACAGAAATGTATCAGAGATGCAACCGTAAACACTGATATACAATAATACATGATTTCCATTAATGAAAAAATGTACAGAGACTATAAAAACACAAAGTAAAAGACTCGCTAGAATGGTGACAACTTATCTTTGAGAAGAGATGTGACGGCTACTCACATTCACAAGAATATGATTACAATGAGGCTTTGAAGGCCTTTTTACAATAAGCAGGAATGCCAAAAACCCTAGACATCCAAAAACCTAACCACAGAAGATGAAGCGCCAAAAGTCATGTGGGTCCCGTTTGGGTAAGTGAGTACATCAACTTCCCGGGGTCATAACTTTTGCATACGATCTTCGTTTTAGGTGTGTGATATCTCGTTGGAAAGGTATCGTTGAGAAGATTCATTTTGGTGTCTCAATAATTCCTTTGGCTATCATTAAGAACCTCGATCTCGAAAAACCTTCATTTGGACCCTCAAAATGTCCCCGGAAGTTAAAACCTGCTAAAAATAGTAAATTGCCAGAAAACTGTTTTGAGCCATTTGGAAAAGGTGGGTGGCCACCGATATCCACCTGGATCAATCCTCCCTCCTTAGGAAGAAATGGTATCCATTGCGTTGAGTTCCCAGGGGAGAGGGAAAAGCGTTTGTTGAATCTGCATATTGGTGAGCTGCTTGTCTTGCTGGAGACGTTGCGTTGCTCAGTTTGTGGAAATCTGTCATGAACCTGTTGAGGTTGAGGCTATTCAACAAGTCGAGATACATGGGAGGACGACGTGCAGAAGGAATCTTCACACTTTGTTGCAGCCTTGTCGACCTGCTTCCGTTAGATAGAAGGTGGTTTGGGCAAGCCTGTAGTGGTTGCAGTGTCCTTTTGTTCTCCTTTTGAACAGATTGTGAAGAAGTTGAATTTTGCAGTATGAGATACTACCTTGTGACACTTTTTAGGTGAAACAATAGTTGTAACTACCTCTGGTATTCTGTAGAGATGACCCCCCAAATTAACAATGACACTACGGGGCTGAAACTCATAAATAGCATGGTGCTTCCACATATATGGTTGGCACAAGAGAACATCACATACATCCAGTGGGGAAACATCACGTAATACCTCATCCTTGAAGGGCTGGATGCTGTATGAAAATCAACATTGTTGGCTGACACGAAGATCTCGTCCTTGGCGAAGCCACTCAATGTTTTATGGTTGCGGGTGTGGTGTTGTCGACAATCCCAACTGTTTGACGACCTCTGCTGAGATGAGTTTCTTCTGGCTTCCGCTATCAAAAATAAAATGTAGTGGGGTCCCCTTCACCCACATCTTTGAATGAAAAAGACGCACGACCTCTTCAGGATCTGTTGGTTCCTCTAGTTGAATTGGTGCGGTCAGAACAATAGCAGTGGGGTCTGCGTCAATGATCTGTCCTTTACCAGTATTTTCAGAATCAAATTCTGAATCAGGGTTCAGCTCCTTGTCTTTCATCTTGGCCACCAATGACTGTTTTGAGCGACATTCATCGGTGTTGTTCCAGGGGCTTTTGTGGAAATCACATCATTTTTCGGTGTCCTTCTTTGTCTTCCCGTGACCCTTCTTTTCCTGTGTCTTGGACTGGTTTTCGGGAGGCTATTAGTTAGGACCGTCTTTGCCATACTTTGGTTTTTGTGGATTTGGAGACCCGAATTCCTGTTTCTTCTGGTGCTTAAATTTCTTCTCAATTTTAACAGCATATCGATAAGCAGCACCGAGTGATGAGATGTCCAGAAAATCCATTTCAGTCTGGATGTATCTGTGTACAGCCCCACAGTATTTCAGAACTAAATGTCACTCGGAGTCTTTGATACCCATCTTGGTGTGCAAGGTATGGAAGGTATTTGTGAACTCTGGAATTGCTTGGCCCCTCTCTTGTTGCAGTGTGGTCCATCTCATGTACTGGTCCTCATAGTTGCCCACAGGGTAATATTGTTCTTTTACCGCATCCACAAGAAAATCCCAAGTGGGATCGACCCCATATATTCCAGACTCCTCTATGGAACTTTTCTCCCCGTAAGTTTCCCACCAATGTTTGACATGAGGGAGAGCTTTAAGGAGTGCGAAGGTGATCTTTTCTTTGTCGAAAAAATTGTGAACAGAGAAATAACCTTCTAGCATAGTTAACCATTTTTCTAGGGCTTCTTCATCTATTTGTCCTTCAAATACAGGAATATCAAAATTAACTTGTACCTTGAAAGTCGAGGTGCCTCCAAAGTGGCCACTTGATGAAGATGCACCTGATTCTATCGGTAGACGTTTAAGGATGTGGTCAAAATTCTCCATTATTTCGTCCCTCTGTCGCGTGAGAGCTTACTCAAGCAACAGATTGATAGGATCGTCTGCTCCGTTGATTTTCTTTTCTTCCGCCATTGAGGGTTTCTTGGGTGTGCGGGAGCGATTGTCTTCAGGAGAGACAATATTGAGACCCAATTTGCTATACTCGGACCTCTTCGGGGACATGCACTGAAAAAAACGATCAAGAGCAACCTGCTCTGATACCACTGATCCAGATTATTTTCGGCACGAAATGAGATTAGAGATATAATAAAGAAATGCACGGAGATATGGCAGATATTAAATAATATAACATAAATGTATCAGAGATGCAACCATAAACACAGATATACAGTAATACATGATTTCTATTAATGAAAAAATGTACAGAGACTGTAAAAAGACAGAGTGAAAGACTCGCTAGAATGGTGACAGCTTATCTCTGAGAAAAGATGTGATGGCTACTCGCATTCGCAAGAAGATGATTACAATGAGGCTCTGAAGGACTTTTTACAATAAGCAGGAATGCCAAAAACCATAGACATCCAAAAACCTAACCCCAGGAGATGAAGCGCCAAAAGTCATGTGGGCCCCGTTTGGGTAAATGAGTACATTAACTTCCCGAGGTCGTAACTTTTGCATACGATCTCTGTTTTAGGCGTGTGATAGCTTGTTGGAAAGGTATCATCAAGGAGATTCATTTTGGGGGCTCAATTATGCCTTCAACTATATTTCAGAATCTCGATCTCAAAAAACCTTCATTTGGACCCTCAAAATGGCCCCGAAAGTTAAAACCTGCTTAAAATAGTAAATTGCCAAAATTGTCAGAAAACTATTTTGAGCCATTTGGAAAAGGTGGGTGGCCACCAATATCTGTCTCGATTAATCCTCCCTCCTTAGGAAGCAATGGTCTCCATTTTGTTGAGTTCCCGGGGGAGAGGGAAAATCGTTTGTTGAATCTACATCTTGGTGAGATGCTTTTCTTGTTGGAGACGTCGCGTTACTCAGTTTGTGGAAATATGTCACGAACCTGTTGAGGTTGAGGCTGTTCAACAAGTTGAGATACATGAGAGGATGACATGCGGAAGGAATCTTCACACTTTACTGTAGCCTTGTCGACCTGCTTCCGTTGGATAGAAGGTGCTTTGGGCAAGCCTGTAGTGGTTGCAGTGTTCTTTTGTTCTCCGTTTGACAAGATTGTGAAGAAGTTGAATTTTGCAGTATGAGATACTACCTTGCAACACTTTTTAGGTGAAACAATAGTTGGAACTACCTCTGGTATTCTGTAGAGATGACACCCCAAAGTAACAATGACACTACGGGGTCGAGACTCATAAATAGCATGGTGCTTCCACATATATGGCTGGAAAAAGAGAACATCACATACATCTAGTGGGGAAACATCACATAATACCTCATCCTTGAAGGGTTGGATGCTGTATGAAAATCGACAATGTTGGCTAACACGAAGATTTCGTCCTTGGCGAAGCCACCCAATGTTGTATGGCTGCGGGTGTGGTGTTGTCAACAATCCCAACTGTTTGATGACCTCTGCTGAGATAAGGTTCTTTTGGATTTATCTATCAACAATGAAATGCAGCGGGGTCCCCTTCACCCACATATGTGAATGAAAAAGGCACTCCCCCTCTTCAGGATCTGTTGGTTCCTCTGGTTGAATTGCTGCAATCACGACAATAGTGGTGGGGTTTGCGTCAATGATATATCCTTTACCAGTATTTTCAGAATCAGAATCTAAATCAGGGTTCAGTTCCTTTTCTTTGATCTCGGCCACCAATGATTGTTTTGAGAGACATTCATCGGTGTTGTCCCAGGGGCTTTTGTGGAAATCACACCATTTTCAGGTGTCCTTCTTTGTCTTCCCGTGACCCTTCTTTTCCTGTGTCTTGGACTGGTTTTCGGGAGGCTATTTGTTAGGACTATCTTTGCCATACTTTAGTTGTTGCGGATTTGCAGAACCAAATTCCCGTTTGTTTTGGTGCTCAAATTTCTGCTCAATTTTAACAACATATCGATAAGCATCACCGAGTGATGAGATGTCCAGAAAATCCATTTCAGTCTGGATGTATCTGTGTAGAGCCCCACGGTATTTCAGAACCAAATGTCGCTCAGAGTCTTTGATACCCAGCTTGGTGCGCAAGGTATGGAAGGTATTGGTGAACTCCGAAACTGCTTGGCCCCTCTCTTGCCGCAGTGTGGTCCATCTCATGTACTAGTCCTCATAGTTGCCCACAAGGTAATACTATTCTTTTACCGCATCCACAAAAAAATCCCAAGTGGGATCCGCCCCATATATTCCAGACTCCTCTATGGAGCTTTGCTCCCAGTAAGTTTCCCACCAATTTTTTACATGGGGGAGAGCTTTAAGGAGTGCGAAGGTGATCTTTTCTTTGTCGAAAAAATTGTGAACAGAGAAATAACCTTCTAGCAGAGTTAACCATTTTTCTAGGGCTTCTGCATCTATCTGTCCTTCAAATACAGGAATATCAAAATTAAATTGTACCTTGAAAGGCAAGGTGCCTCCAAAGTGGCCTCTTGATGAAGATGCGCTTGATGCTATTGGCAGGCGTTTAAGGATGTGGGCAAAATTCTCCATCATTTCGTCCCTCTGTCGCGTGAGAACTTGCTCAAGCAACAGATTGATAGGATCGTCTGCTCCGTCGATTTTCTTTTCTTCCGCCATTGAGGGTTTCTTGGGTGTGCAGGAGCGATTGTATTCAAGAGAGACAAGCTCGAGACTCAACTTGCTATACTTGGACCTCGTCAGGGACATGCACTGAAAAAAATGATCAAGAGCAGCCTGCTCTGATACCACTAATCCAGATTATTTTCGGCACGAAATGAGACGGAGATATAATAAATAAATGCATGAAGATATCGTAGATATTCAATAATATAACAAAAATGTATCAGAGATGCAACCATAAACACATATATATAGTAATACATGATTTCTATTAATGAAAAAATGTATAGAGACTGTAAAAAGACAGAGTGAAAGACTCACTAGAATGGTGGCAACTTATCTCTGAGAAGAGATGTGACGGTTACTCACATTCCCAAGAAGATGATTACAATGAGGCTCTGAAGGAATTTTTACAATAAGCAGGAATGCCAAAAACCCTAGACATCCAAAAACCTAACCCTAGAAGATGAAGCGCCAAAAGTCATGTGGCCCCCGTTTGTGTAAGTGAGTACATCAATTTCCTGAGGTCGTAAATTTTGCATACGATCTCTGTTTTAGGTGTGTGATAACTCGTTGGAAAGGTATCATTGAGGAGATTCATTTTTGGGGGCTCAATCATGCCTTTAGCTATATATCAAAACCTCTATCTCAAAAAACCTTCATTTGGACCCTCAAAATGGTCCCGGAAGTTAAAACCTGCTAAAAATAGTAAATTGCAAAAATTGCCAGAAAACTGTTTTGAGCCATTTGGAAAAGGTGGGTGGCCACCGATATCCACCTAGATCAATCCTCCCTCCTTAGGATGCAATGGTCTCCATTGCGTTGAGTTCCTGGGGGAGAGGGAAAAGCGTTTGTTGAATCTGCATCTTGGTGAGCTGCTTGTCTTACTGGAGATGTCACGTTGCTCAGTTTGTGGAAATTTGTCACGAACCTGTTGAGGTTGAGGCTGTTCAACAAGTCGAGATACATGAGAGGACGATGTGTAGAAGGAATCTTTACACTTTTCTGCAGCCTTGTCAAGATGCTTCCATTGGATAGAAGGTGGTTTGGGCAAGCCTGTAGTGGTTGCAGTGTCCTTTTGTTCTCCTTTTGAACAGATTGTGAAGAAGCTGAATTTTACAGTATGAGATACTACCTTGTGACACTTTTTAGGTGAAACAATAGTTGGAACTACCTCTGGTATTCTGTAGAGATGACCCCCTAAAGTAACAATGACACTACAGGGTGGAGACTCATAAATAGCATGGCGCTTCCACATATAAGGATGGCACAAGAGAACATCACATACATCCAGTGGGGAAACATCACATAATACCTCGTCCTTGAAGGGCTGGATGTTATATGAATATTGACATTGATGGATGAAACAAAGATCTCGTCCTTAGTGAAGCCACCCAATTTTGTATGGTTGTGGGTGTGGTGTTGTCGACAATCCCAACTGTTTGATGACCTCTGCTGAGATGAGGTTCTTCTGGCTTCCGCTATTAACAATAAAATGTAGCTGGGTCCCCTTCACCCACATCTGTGAATGAAAAAGGCACTTCCCCCTCTTTAGTATCTGTTGGTTCCTCTGGTTGAATTACTGCGGTCCTGACAATAGCAGTGGCGTCTGCGTCAATGATCTTTCCTTTACCAGTATTTTCAGAATCAGATTCTAAATCAGGGTTCATCTCCTTGTCTTTGATTTCAGCCACCAATGACTATTTTGAGCGACATTCATCGGTGTTGTGCCAGGGGATTTTGTGGAAATCACACAATTTTCCAGTGTCCTTCTTTGTCTTCCCATGACCCTTCTTTTCCTATGTCTTGGACTGGTTTTCAGGAGGTTGTTTGTTAGGACTGTCTTTGCCATACTTTGGTTGTTGCAGATTTGAAGACCCGAATTCCCGTTTGTTCTGGTGCTTAATTTTTTGCTGAATTTTAACAACATATCAATAAGCATCACCGAGTGATGAGATGTCCAGAAAATCCATTTCAGTTTGGATGTATCTGTGTAGAGCCCCATGGTATTTCAGAACCAAATCTCTCTCAGAGTCTTTGATACCCATCTTGGTGTGCAAGGTATGGAAGGTATTGGTGAACTCCAGAACTGCTTGGCCCCTCTCTTGCCACAGAATGGTCCATCTCATGTACTGGTCCTCATAGTTGCCCACAGGGTAATACTGTTCTTTTACCATATCCACAAAAAAATCCCAAGTGGGATTGGCCCCATATATTCCAGACTCCTTTGTGGAAATTTGCTCGTAGTAAGTTTCCCACCAATATTTGACATGAAGGAGAGATTTAAGGAGTGCGAAGGTGATCTTTTCTTTGTCGGAAAAATCGTGAACAGATAAATAACCTTCTAGCAGAGTTAACCACTTTTCTAGGGCTTTTGCATCTATCTGTTCTTCAAATACAGGAATATCAAAATTAACTTGTACCTTGAAAGGTGAGGTGCCTCCAAAGTGGTTGTTTGATGAAGATGCACCTGATTCTATCGACAGGCGTTTAAGTAGGTGGGCAAAATTATCCATCATTTCGTCCCTCTGTCGCGTGAGAGCTTGCTCAAGCAACAGATTGATAGGATCGTCTGCTTCGTCGATTTTCTTTTCTTTCGTCATTGAGGGTTTCTTGGGTGTGTGGGAGCGATTGTCTTCAAGAGAGACAAGTTAGACACTCAACTTGCTATACTCGGACCTCATCGGGGACATGCAAAGAAAAAAACGATCAAGAGCAGCCTGCTCTGATACCATTGATCCGGATTATTTTCGGCACGAAATGAGATCGGAGATATAATAAAGAAATGCACGAAGTTATCGCAGATATTCAATAATATAATATAAATGTATCAGAGATGCAACCATAAACATAGATATACAGTAATACATGATTTCTATTAATGAAAAAATGTACAGAGACTGTAAAAAGACAGAGTGAAAGACTCGCTAGAATGGTGGCAGCTTATCTCTGAGAAGAGATGTGACGACTACTCGCATTCGCAAGAAGATGATTACAATGAGGTTTTGAAGGCTCTTTTAAAATAAGTAGGAATGCCAAAAACCCTAGACATCCAAAAACCTAACCCCAGGAGATGAAGCGCCAAAAGTCATGTGGACCCCGTTTGGGTAAGTGAGTACATCAACTTCCTAGGGTCGTAACTTTTGCATACGATCTCCGTTTTAGGCATGTGACAACTTGTTTGAAAGGTATCGTCGAGGAGATTCATTTTGGGGTCTCAATCATGTCTTTGGATATTATATAGAACCTCGATATAGAAAAACCTTCATTTGTACCCTCAAAATGGCCCCGGATGTTAAAACTTGCTAAAAATAGTAAATTGCCAAAATTGCCAGAAAATTGTTTTGAGCCATTTGGAAAAGGTGGGTGGCCACTGATATCCACCTGGATCAATCCTCCCTCCTTAGGAAGCAATGGTATCCATTGCGTTGAGTTCCCGGGGGAGAGGGAAAAGCGTTTGTGTAATATGCATCTTGGTGAGCTGCTTGTCTTGCTGGAGATGTCGCGTTGCTCAGTTTGAGGAAATCTGTCACGAACCTGTTGAGGTTGAGGCTGCTCAACAAGTCAAGATACATGAGAGGACGACGTGCAGAAGGAATATTCACACTTTGCTGCAACCTTGTCGACCTGCTTCCATTGGATAGAAGGTGGTTTGGGCAAGCCTGTAGTGGTTGCAGTATCCTTTTGTTCTCCTTTTGAACAGATTGTGAATAAGTTGAATTTTGCAGTATGAGATACTACCTTGCAACACTTTTTAGTTGAAACAATAGTTGGAACTACCTCTGGTATTCTGTAGAGATGACCCCCCAAAGTAACAATGACACTACAGGGTTGAGACTCATAAATAGCATGGCGCTTCCACATATATGGCTGGAACAAGAGAACATCACATACATCTAGTGGGGCAACATCACATAATACCTCGTCCTTGAAGGGCTGGATGTTGTATGAAAATCGACATTGTTTACTGACACGAAGATCTCGTCCTTTGCGAAGCCACCCAATGTTTTATGGCTCTGGGTGTGGTGTTGTCGACAATCCCAATTGTTTGATGACCTCTGCTGAGATGAGGTTCTTATGGCTTCTGCTGTCAACAATAAAATGCAGCGGGGTCCTCTTCACCCACATCTATGAATGAAAAAGGTGCTCCCCCTCTTCAGGATCTGTTGGTTCCTCTGGTTGAATTGTTGTAGTTGCGACAATTGCAGTGGGGTCTGTGTTAATGATATGTCATTTACCAATATTTTTAGAATCAGATTCTGAATTAGGGTTCAACTCGGCCACCAATGATCTCAGCCACCAATGACTGTTTTGAGCGACATTCATCGGTGTTGTGCCAAGGGATTTTGTGGAAATCACACCATTTTCCAGTGTCCTTCTTTGTCTTCCTGTGACCCTTCTTTTCCTGTGTCTTGGACTGGTTTTTGGGAGGCTGTTTGTTATGACTATATTTGCCATACTTTGGTTGTTGTGGATTTGCAGACCCGAATTCCCGTTTGTTCTGGTGCTTAAATTTCTTCTCAATTTTAACAGCATATCGATAAGCAGCACTGAGTGATGAGATGTCCAG
>JZKD02S1631916.1:118118-135293 GCA_000966675.3 Picea glauca | reverse complement strand
GACACCTTTCTTAGAGGAAGTTTCAGAGGGACGCAGTTTTAATTGGCACAAAATTTTATCAGATAACCTTACATCAGAGGTTGTGAATTACAAAGCAGCTAGGTCAAAAGGACAAGCAGTGGCTTTTTATATGTCAGCTTACATCATGGATGCCATTTGTTTTATGACTCCTTTCCCATTAATGAATTGGAGTTGGAATGCCTCTTGCCCAGAACCTGTCCATAAGTACCACTCAGCTCTGTGGGAAGAGAATGCTAAGAATGTATTTTATGATGTTTGCCATTATGTAATTATTCCTTTGCACAAAATATTTTTTGGATGCGAACCCCCTCGCATTTCCAACGCAATCACAGAAAACCTCAAATCGGTCGCCGACTGGTTTATTGAGGAAAATTTTTCTTATGTAAGGGTTTATGGATGTTCCATTCCACCTCACGCACCCAAAATTTTTACCAGATAGATTGGTATGCAAAGAAGTAGCCTACCAGTGGGCCAAAGGCGACATTGGGTTAGAATTGAAAGTCCTTCAGAAAAAGGCATGGCCATCCTTCCCTGTTCATATCGGGAAATTTACCTTATTAAACATAGGTTATTCTAAATCAGAAGCCGATTCATTGGAGGAGGTTAAGCTAGTAGACATCGAGCTCAAGAAACATGACCCTTATCAAATAATCAGTCGACATTTCACACAATGTAATTTAAAAGCTTACGAACATGAAATTTCGGTTTTTGATGATATTTTCAAAGGTGTTAAAACTTATGAAGAAGTGAAGAGTAGAGTGCAAGCCTTGTCACCTGATACACAGGTCGGGTTTACATCTTTTCAAAGAAATAGACGACGTTGTTTGCCAAGAATTTTACAGGGAGAAATGTCAACTTCATTGCCAGAGCGAGAAACAATTCCTCCAGGGTTTAAAACCATTATTCAGGATAATTCAGGTGACAAAGATAAATCGAAAGATTCTGAAACACCTCCTCAGAATACAGAGGGTTCTCAGACCAAATAAACACAGACAGAAAAGGGAAAAGGAATAGAAACAAGCCCAATAGTCCTCGATGATATTCCTGAAAATGTTGGAGGAACAGCTTCAAAGGAACTTGGCAGTCCTATTACAGCGTTGACCCCACTACAATATACTTTCAGAACCCCTCATGAAGGAGTTCTATATGTAAGTGACTTAGAGCCAATAACCAGAGATGAAATTCCTTCATCTGACTATTTTTTCAGTAAAAAACGAAGAGCTTTCTTGAAACAGGAAATTCATCCTGTAGGAGAAAGAAGGATAAAAAAACATAAAATTATCATTGATGGTAAGAAACTCAATGAAGGAGAATTTGCTACAGAGTTAGCAGGAACCATGGGTACTATAGCATCATCCAACATGTATTTTGTAGGGAATCTAACCACTATGCTGGAGCAAAAGGATAAGGAAATAATGCAGTTGCAGGATAAATTAAAAGAAAATGAAATAATTATTGGCTGGGGTATACAAAAGGGTCTAGAACAAGCTAGACTCAAAGACATACAAGAAATCCAAAAGTTGAATAAAAACTTGGATGAAGCTAAAAACATGATACAGGTTACTCAAGAACAAGTGCAAAAGCTGGGCGATGAAAATAAATCTCTGCAAAATAAAATTATTTCAATTACTAATCAAGTAATTGAAATGGAACATTTCAAGATTAAAGCATCAGAGATATATGAAAACACAGAAGAAGAATAGCAGAAAATATTCTGCAATCTGGAAATCATCCATAATTATTTTCATGAGTCAAATAGGTCGATGGAAAATATAGTTTAGAAAGAAAGAGAAGCTAAAGCAGCAAGGAATTCTTTTCAAAAGGTACTAACTTCTTTACAAAAAAAAGAAATTGGGAAAAGCCAAAAATTATCCATTTCATGGTAGTTAAAAGGAGATATAATGATAAAAGTTTGGGAAACAAAATTGGCAGAATATAAGAGAATTACAAGAGGAATCAATGAAGATTGTCAAAAGATCTTCAATCTTATTGAAAAAGATTCAGTAAATATCGGGACAGATGATTTTTCTGAGATATTAGGTGAAGTCAACATTACCAGGTATCAGCTGAAATCAAAAGAAGAACTCGAAGGAAAGAAAGCAGAAATTTCAAGTATTAAAATTGTCAACATTGTAGAAATAGAGAAGTGGATGATAGCTTCAAGTTCGAAGCTAGAAAAAGTTAAATTCACAGAGAAAACAATAGCAAACCAGTTATCAGGCTTACAAAAAAGGTTTTTCTCTTTTGAAGCAAACGAAGTACCTGAGGCTCCTAAGGTATTGGTAAAATTTTTAGAGAAATATGTTCAATGCGTTGAAGCAAATAAAGAAAGTTTATCAACGCAAATTTAAAACTTTGTAAATATTTTTATTTTTTAGAATTTTGGAAGAAATTGTAAACGGTTGACATTAGTCAATGTAACCATAATATAAGGAAGTTGGTTAGTTACCAACGCAAAACTTTGATAGAAAGGTATAAATATAGTTTAAAAAGGCTGAAACAAAGCTTCAGAAATTTTGGAGAAGGCCAATTTTTGTAATATCAGCTTTGAAGTTCATCGGAATATAAACCACAAACAAGATTCTGGGTCCTGCAATTTTGTGACTATGTTTCTTCCCCTGTTTATCATGCTTTGTTAAATCTTCTTCTTAATGTGTGTTTCTAACAAGTGAATCAATTTGAAGTTATATACATTGTTGTTTATTGTTTCAGATTGGTTTGGATGTTGAATGTTTTACAGTGTTTCCTCTGAAATTACTTTAGTGATTTTAAGACATGTAAACCTTATGTTCCTTAATATCTAATTCTGTTAGAAATATTGTTTTTCTTGCATCATTGTTCACGGAAGTATAAGATTCTTTCTAGATAAAAGCCTTATATTTCTTTATATTGTGTTTCATTGTTTACAATTTCAAAATTGTTACAAAACCAGGAAACGACCTTGATTGTGTTTTTACATTACTGTTTTAGATTTCAAAGTTATTTTTATTAATATCTTCTCTGAAAGTCTGAAGTAACCAATCTATAAAAAACCCATTTACAAAACCTTTAAAACCCTATCATCCATGACAGTCCTTAGTGGTAGGCAACCAAACGTAGAACTTGGTCTTCAGGATCAAACCAGCGTTGCCCTAAACTTATTTAATACTATTCTGCAAACAACAACAAATAGGGCTGAGTTAGAAATATCGTGGGCTGCTATCAAACGTGATATTAGCATCGAAGAGAAACGGGAAGCAAGACAGAGACAGTTGAGAAACTGAATCTGATCTAGTCTTCCTTTGTTTCTTTATTTTAAAAGTCTCATCATAAAAATCTTTATTCAGATGCCTTGACGATATGTTTTATAGCCTTAAAACATAAACTTAGGAACAACAAAGGCTATGAAGGCCTTTTTACAATAAGAAGGAATGAAAAAAACCCTAGACATCCAAAAACCTAACCCCAAGAGATGAAGCGCCAAAAGTCATGTGGGCCCCATTTGGGTAAGTGAGTACATCAACTTCCCGGGGTCGTAACGTTTGCATACGATCTTCATTTTAGGCGTGTGATAGCTCGTTGGAAAAGTATCGTCGAGGAGATTCATTTTGGGGAATCACTCATGCCTTTGGATATCATTGAGAACCTATATCTCAAAAAAAAATCATTTGGACCCTCAAAATGGCCCTGGAAGTTAAACCCTGCTAAAAATAGTAAATTGCCAAAATTGCCAGAAAACTGTTTTGAGCCATTTGGAAAAGGTGGATGGCCACCGATATCCACTTGGATCATCTCAAGACTTAGGGAATTTAATTTAATTGAGTAATAATTAAAGTGAATTCCTTGTTATGATTAATTGAGTTTAATTAAGTTAAATGCTTAAGTTTTTGGTATTAGTAACTTAAGTGAGTTATTTAAATCCTAGCCATTAGATCTAAAGTGAAGGTGAGATCTAATCTAATATTTTGATCACTTTGGAGATGATCTAAGGTTTTGGATTTAGGGTTAACTCAACATTATAAAATGAATTATAAGTGAGAGGATGAGACACACACATATTGAGTGAGTGATATCTCATTGATTGGGAGAGGAGAACATTTCATCCAAGTGTGAGTTGGCAAGGCTCGAGAAAATGAGCAAGGGGCAGCAAGGGAGATAACAACCATGTGTGATAGGATAGGTTATTTGTTGCATTGTATTATTCCTCAAGTGGGCCATTATCCCAGGATGAGATCCCAAAATTTTATCTAATAAAATCAACTCAAAACTGGTTTTCCCTTATGGCTTTTTTCCAAGGGTAATTCACCCATAAATTTCGTGTGAAATATGTTTGGTTTTTGTGTTTATGCTTCCACTATAATTTGTTAATAACTCAGTTTTGATTTTATTCAATAAGTGATTTATTTGGAATTAACTACCTGGTGTTGGGTTTGAGAAATTAACATGGTATTAGAGCTTAAGTTCTGAAGGAAAACTAGGTTGCACATGCGGAGTTATTTTGCAGCGCAAGAAAATTTTATTTTGTAGGCTGTGGGGTTTGATTTTTTTTTTTTAAAGAGAAAATTGTATGGTTTCCATAAAACAACAGTGCATCCACCATATGATTCGTACAACATATGAGCTTGTGTAGAGAGAAAGCAAACGAGTTGAGATATGACTACTATAGGTAAATTGGGTCCACGTAATAGTTGGAAAAGAAGATTGTATAGATCCAATAGCCACCAGCATGGGTTGCAGACACATGTGGATTTGGATGTGAGAGAGTCTGTAGGCATGAGAATTGAGTAGTTCCGAGATTGTAGAAGGATCTAACCGAAAGAGATAGATTGGGTTAAAGGAGAAGACAATTTTGGGAAGTTTAGTGTGGGTGTGTCAAGTTGCGACAGAAAATTTCCAGCCGAGAGATGCACAGGTTGTGGAATGTCATGGGGAAACTTCTTGCCACAACTTCCAATCACAGGAGAGCACACGGGAGCACCCGATAGAAGGAATAACAACTGGGAAGTGGGATGGGTGCATGGAGACTGGCAGAGGAGTGGTGTGGGCTACAGAAGTGACAGAGAAGTTGACCTTGGTAAAGGAAACAAGCATAGGGGTGGCAGAGGAGGTGAAAAAAGGAAAGGAGGCAGTGTAGAAGTGAAAACCGTAGCTGCTAGAGGAAAAAGGAGGCCACAAGCCATCCAAAATCTTACAGCCAACCGCCAGCTCAAGCCACCGACTAGAGCCACTGGAGCAGCTAGGCCAGCAGGGCCACATGGATGCCACACATGACAACCAACTCAGAAGAGTCACCAACAGGGCTAAGACAACCACTAGGAAGCAAGAAGATATCTGGGTAGCCCTGGGAAGTAGGCAGAGTTCCAAGTACCCTCGAGCAGGTCCAGGCATCATATTTGATTTTTTCAGGAGATTGTAGAGATGGTTACAACATGATTGCGATTTGAGGATATGTTGGGCGGGGTTTCCAACTATAGTCTTTGGAAAGAGAGAATAATGTTGGTGTTGATGGAGAACATGACATGGGAATATTCTAATACTTAGATCACTTCTCCAACAAATCTAGTTCAACTGGTCATCCATAATCAAAATAATGTGAAAGCAAGACATCTAACTCTAGATGGAGTAAAGGATCATTTGATCCCTCATTTATCTAGAAAGAACATTGGCAGGGACACGCGGGAGGTTCTAAAGGGTTTATTTCAGAGTAAAAATGAGAATCACAAAATGGTGTTGAGAGAAAAGCTCAAAGAAACAAAGATGATAGGATCAAACATGGTGGCAACCTATTTCACTTGGATCCGAGAGGTTTAAGATGAAATGGATGCAATCAAGGATATAATGGATGATTCAGAATTGGTGAGGATGACACTCAAAGGATTTATGAAGGAGTGGACATTGTTAATCAAATGGATTGTGGCACATGAGAAGCTCCCTGATTGGACGAGATTGTGGGATGACTTCGTTGAAGAAGAAATTCGAGATGAATATCTGAATGGAGGATGGAACAAGATTGATGATGAGAACATATCTCTTTCCAACCAAGAAAAGAAGGGGAAGTTCAAGAAGACTTCAAGTGGATAGTATTCCTCTTAAGATGACAAGAAGAAAGACATGAGAAAAGTAAACTACTTTGCATATCACAAGTTTGGGAATTATGCAGGTCAATGTACGAACAAGAAGAAGGGTGGAAACATGACAATCATAGGTAGTTGTGTTGAAAAAGGCTCAAGATGATGCGTTTTCTAAGAAGTTTGAACAAGAATTCTTACTTGTTTCCCATCTTTCCTCAGGAACTATATTAGTTGGTGCATGGATACTAGAAAATGGAGCCACGTGTCATATGTCAGGAGCACAAGAGATATTTCATAGCTTCATAGAGTCAGACTCATATGTGTATGTGGAAATTGGTGTGGGAACCATGAATGCAATAAAGGGATCTGGGATAGTGCCATTCTAGGGGTAGTCATGAGGTGTGTTGAGAGTGATGGGTGTGCTATGGGTGCCAAAACTCAAGAGGAGTTTGCTCTCAGTATCAACGATTGAGAAGAATGGATTTGACATACTATTCCAAGATGGACATGCACTGATCAAGCCCAAAGGATCTAACTCAGACACAAAAACTTTTCTCAGAGTTAGAGAGAGAAACTTGTATATACTAAAGGGCCAACCTATGTGATCTATGGAAATAAATAGAGTGGTAGAGAAGAAGGAGAAGGTAGCTCTGAAGGTTGAGAAACTCAAAGGTGTAAATGTGTTGAACCTGCACATAATAGATCTAGCTAAACAATAATACACACATTTGCAGAGATAATTGGAGAAAGAAGAAGAAGGAGAGAAAGAATGAAAGAATTCTCATTAACCGTGGTGAATAATGAATAGTTTACACATGATATACTCTGTATAGCTCAATGAGTGCACATTGGAGGAGAACCAATGCATCATAGTGGTGGTCTAGAGAGATCTGAACACACACCAACAGTTATGGGAGTGAACTGCCACCTAGTCTAGTCTCTCAGGCCGTTACGGGAGTGAACTACCACCTAGTCTAGTCTCTCAGGCCGTTATGGGAGTGAACTGCCACCTAGTTGAGTTAACTAGTCAACTAGTCTTCAGTTAACTGAATGAACAAAGAGTAGTGAGGAGTTAACTCAGGAAATCAAGGGTAATGTGCCAGTCTGGTGATGATCCCAAGGTAAGTGTGCATTAGCTGGTGATGATCCCAATGTTGTATGGTGACAAAACCAATGCAACATCTAAACTCAACTCAACTAGTCAAACTAAAGTGTCAACTGAAAGAGAATATTCTCTAGGTGGAATATTTTCCCCTAAAATATAGGAGACTAGATAATGATTAATTATGACTAATAAACAAGGAAAACCTTAGGAAAAATAAATCCTAGGTGTGTGTGAAGTAACTCCAACACCCCTTCTGAACATCACTATGGTAAAAATAAAGAATGGGTCCCGACAATGAGGCCATGTTAGGTACCCAAATACAAAAGATACACTGAAAATAAACTGAGGAAAGATGGAAAACATCATGGGAAAACCCCCCCCTCAAGGTACAATGTATGTAAAAACAAGAACTACAGTTGCTAGGCAACTGTGTCCTTCACTCCAATACGACTTCACAGAGAATGAAACTTATGCTCAGTGAAGGTCTTGGTGAAGATGTCTGTCATCTGTTCTATTGAAGGACAAAACTGTAAATTGATGATCCCCTCATGTACTAAGTCCCGGATGTAGTGCATGTGGATTTCGATGTGCTTCATCTGCTTCCTCTGAACTAGATCTTTGCAGAACTTTAGAGTGCTCTGGTTGTCACACTAGATGACGATTGACCGATGAAACTGAATGCCCAACTCAATGAGAAAATGTTGTAGCCACATAGCCTGAATGGTTATGTTAACTACCCCTTTGTACTTTGCCTCGGCTAAAGATAGAGTAATGAAAACTTGCTTCTTGCTCGACCAACAGATAGGCCCGGAACCAAGACTGAGTGAGTAACCAGAAGTGGAATTGCGATCAGGGATATCGCCAGCCCAGTCAGAATCAATAAACCAGATGATATATAATGTAGAGTTTGTTGCATAATGAATACCAAAGGTGATGGTTCCCTGTACGTATCGAAGGATACGCTTTGCAACTTTCCAATGTAGCTCATGCAGCTCCTGCATGAACCTGGAAACTACGCCAACTGCATTTGAGAGGTCTGGTCTAGAGTGTGTGAGATACAACAAGCTCCCCACTAGCTTTTTGTACAGTGTGTTGTCAACCAATGGAGTCTCCCCACCATCCTCAAGTTTGACTCTTGATAGGAAAGGAGTCGGAGCAGACTTGCAGTCTATCATGTGAAATCTCTCAAGGAGATCTCGTGCATACTTGGCCTGAGACAATTTGATGCGTGATGCATCCTGACTGATCTCGAGTCCAAGTAAGAAGTGTAGTGGACCCATGTTCGTCATAAAAAACCTGTCATGTAGAATCCTCTTGACTGTAGCAATCGTTGAAGTCGAGCAACCGGTGATCAACAAATCATCAATGTACAGAACTAAAAGTAGAAGTGAATCAGTCGTCCTGAGCATGTAGACATTCGGGTCTGATTTATAATGTACGAAGTCCTATGACAACAGGTAGGAGTCCATCTTGGCATACCATGCCCTCAGAGCCTGCTTGAGGCCATAAAGTGACTTCTTCAGTCGACAGACCAAAGATGAGTCCTGCATAAATCCCTGTGGTTGCTCCATGTAGATCTCCTCAGAGAGATCACCATGAAGAAATTCATTCTTCACATCCATCTGATGGACTTCCCATCCTTTGGTTTCTGCAATGGTAAGTGCCAATTGTCTGGAATCCATCTTCGCTATTGGGGCGAAGGTCTCATCATAGTCAATACCATGAACTCGCTGAAAGCCTTTGGAAACAAGCCTGGATTTGTATCTGCTAATCTGTCCATTTGTTGTTCTCTTGGTCTTGTAGACCCATCAGCATCTAAAAAATTTCCTCCCAGAAGGAAGGGGAAACAAATCCCAAGTCTGGTTCTCGAGGAGGGAGTTGTACTCCTCCTGCATGGCATATTCCCAAAAGGGATTTCCAACAACCTCGCCATAAGACTGTGGATCTAAAGACTGAACCAAGAAAATATGTTTGGAGGGCAATGGTTTAGTGGCAGTGAGTGCAACAGGAGGCTCCTCAAAATCATATTGAGTCCTCCTAGTATCGGCTGGATCACCAACGAGATACCCTGCATCCTGAAGAGCAGTATGTGCCCACTTAGGCCTATGTTCTGTCTTTGCAACTACATATGGATTCTCTGCATATGACTGTACTGACTCTGAATCTGAATCTGAATTCTCGTCTAAAGAAGGGTCGGCATGCGCATGCTCATCATCTCGGATAGGTGGAAGAGTGAAGGTGTTTGCATGCAGCTACTGAGGTACATGCGAGACACTTTCCTCAAATTGGACACTTCTCTCAATGATGATTCGATCTGAGGAAAGGTCAATAAGTCTATATCCCTTCACATCGTCAGGGTAGCCAACAAAAATGCACTCAATGCTCTGTGGATCAAGTGCCTTCCTCTTTTCAGAGGGAATATAGGCCCATGCACGTGAACCGAAAATGCGAAAGTGGGTCACTTCCGGTTTGAGGCCGATCCAAGCCTCATAGGGTGTCTTATCCTTGACAGATCTATGGGTAGATATGTTTTGGATGTATGTTGCACAATTAAGTTCTTCGATCCATAATATCTGTGGTAGTGACTTTGCATGCAACATGCAAGATGCCATCTCCTTTAGAGATATGTTTTTTGGCTCAGCAACTCCGTTTTGTTGTAGAGTATAGGGAACTATGTACTGCAACTGAACCCCTGCCTCATGGAAAATATTATGGATCTCATGATTTACATAATCTCCCCTGTTATCAGTTCGGAGGACTTTTATATTCTTTCTGGACTGTTTCTCAACCAAGGCTTTGAAATCTTTGAGGTGTTGAAAGACCTCGGATTTTTTCCTAAGAAAGTAGATCCATGTAAAACGTGAGAAATCGTCAACAAAAATGAGAAAAAACCTCTCTTTTTCGATTGATGGATTTGGAAAAGGACCCATGAAGTCACTATGGATCAAATATAAAGGTGCGGAGGCTCTTTGAGACTTTCCCTTGTCGAATTTCTCTTGAGGGTGTTTCCCGAGAACACATCCCTCACACACTCCCTTGGAGAAATGGATTTCTGGTAGACCATCAACCAATATGTGCTTGCTAAGATATTACATGTATCTGAAATTCAAATGTCCAAACCTTTCGTGCCAAATCCTACTACTTTCATCAGAATGAGTAAGTAGTAAAGCAAAATCAGGTTCAATGAATTTAGAAAAAGTATACAATCTAGAATGATGATTTACCTCACTAGCTGCAACCTTGGTGTTGGTTTGCATGTCGTAGATGTCCATGACATTTGGTGTGAATATGACTTTCTTTATAGTGTTGGAATTCGTCATATGATACACGGAGAGAAGGTTGACAAAAAATTTGGGAACATGCAACACATTCTCAAAGCTTCTGTTGGTGAGTTCAATCCTTCATTTGTCAGTGACTTCGATAGAAGAGTTGTCCCCCATCAGAATAGGAGGACTTTTGCATGCATCCAAAGAAGAATATACTGATTTTGAGGCAGCCATGTGATGTGATTCTCCTGAATCAACGATCCAAGCATTGGGAGAGGAGTTGATGACAATCAAGGCATGGCTAGAATTGCCTTTCTTGGAATTTAGATCTTCTAGATTCTTCTTCTTGGAACCCTCGGGGATGCGATCTCTAAGGTTGTTTTGTTGAAGTATTTGAGACATTAGATCTATTTGTTTTTGTATGCATGTGGATTCTGAATGGAATCCTTTATGACAGTACGTGCATTTCTCCCATTTTCTTCCCTTTTCTCCTTTGGATCTGGAGGCATCGATGAAAGGTTTTGTGTACCCTTCCTTCTTCGGATGTGCATGAGATTTTTGTTTATCTTTATCTTTAGATTTATGAGATTTGTGGCTTCCATATTTCACAATGAGTGCATGAACCTTTGCGCCTTTGATTGTGCCCATGTTGATAATCTTGGTTTTCTCTTGTGTCAATGCTTCAATAAAGTCCTCAAGAGAAGGCATCTTCCAGGTGGCTCCAGAGGTGAATCTGACATAATGGAATGTGGATATGAATATAGATAATTTAGGACCAAGATTGGAGAGAATGGTGAGAACCATTTGTTTCTCCTCCTTTGATTTATCAACCCTACAAGATTTGAGTTGCGATAGTAAATCCTTGAATTTTGTAAAGAAATATTGGATATTGTCGAAGTTTTTTGGATCCAATGTGAGCAACTCCACCTCTAGTATGTGTTCCCTCATCTCATTCTGTTTTCCAAAGAGCACTTGCAATATGGTACAGGATTCATTGGGAGTCTTACAGGAAGATATGTGAAAACGCAGATCGGGAGAATTAAAACTGCAAATTGTTCTAAGTGCCTCATCCATGCGATTTAAATACTTGGCTTTTTCTATGGCTGATGTTGATTATGTATCTGTACTCAAGGTTAACCTGTACAACCCTCTAGTTCGGAGATGTATGGTTGTTTTCTCCTTCCATGCAAAATAGTTGTAAGGTGTAAGAATGAATTCTTTTTGGGAGTCCATCTTTCCGTTGTCTTCAATCTTTTGTACTTGCAAATGTTTTTGGTGTAGCTTTTGCATAGCAGTCTGTTAGCTCTGATACCATGTAAATGTGTTGAACCTGCATATAATATATCTAGATAAATAATAATACACAGATTTGCAGAGATAACTGGAGAAAGAAGAATAAGGAGAGAAAGAACGAAAGAATTCTCATTAACCATGGTGAATAATGAATTGTTTACACATTATATACTCTGTATAGCTCAATGTGTGCACACTAGAGGAGAACCAATGCACCATAGTGGTGGTATAGAGTGATCTGGACACACACCAATAGTTACAGGATTGAACTGTCACCTAGTCTAGTCTCTCAGGCAGTTACGAGAGTGAACTTCCACTTAGTTGAGTTAACTAGTCAACTAGTCTTCAGTTAACTAATTGAATAGAGATTAGTGAGGAGTTAACTTAGGAAATCAATGGTAATGCGTCAATCTAGTGATGATCCCAAGGAAAGTGTGCATTAGCTAGTGATGATCCCAATTTTTCATGGTGACAAAACCAATGCAACATCTAAACTCAACTCAACTAATCAAACTAAAGTGTCAACTGAAAGAGAATATTCTCCAAGTGGAATATTCTCCCCTAAAATATAGGAGACTGGATAATGACTAATTATGACTAATAAACAAGGGAAAATCTTAGGAAAAATAAATCCTAGGTGTGTGTGAAGTAACTCCAACAAGAGGGATTCAACCTTCAGGTTCAAGTGGGAAGGAACAACCTTCCAAGTCTATCAAGAAGGATTCATGGTACGAGATGACCAAGAAGGATGCTTAAGAGAAATAGGATTTTAGGAGCATGTACAAAGGCAACAAGTCTTCCAAGAAGGGTCTGAATGAGATGGCAGGTATAGCTTTATGTTCAAAGGGAGCATCAAATCAGGTTGATTGGAGAGAAACCATGGTAGTAGATATGATAGCGAAGACATAGCCATCTTTGGGTGGTAGAAGTACCTTCCTCACTAAGAGGGAGTGTTAATGTATGTAGCATCCGACATGCACTTCCACATTGTCTTGGTGTCTATCAAGTGGAATTCATCACTAAAACCTCTATGGACTTAGGGAATTTACTTTAATTGAGTAATAACTAAGTTAATTCCTTTTTATGATTAATGGAGTTTAATTAAGTTAAATTCCTAATTTTTTGGCATTGGTAACTTAAGTGAGTTAATTAAATCCTAGCCATTAGATATAAAGTGAAGGTGAAATCTAATCTCATTCTTTGATCACTTTGGATATGATCTAGGGTTTTGGATTTAGGATCAACTCAACATTATAAAAGGAAACTTACGTAAGAGGAAGAGATACACACAAATTGTGTGTGTGATATCTCATTGATTGGGTGAAGAGGACATTTCATCGAAGTGTGAGTGGGTAGGGTTCGAGGAAAGGAGCAAGGAGCAACAAGGGAGATAGTATCCAGGTGTGATAGGCTAGGCTATTTGTTTCATTGTATTATTCCTCAGGCAGGCCATTATCTTAGGATGAGAGCCCAATATTTTATATATTAAAATCAACCCAGAACTATTTTTCCCTTAGGGTTTTTTTCGAGGGGTAATTTACCCAAAAAATTCGAGTGCAGTGTGTTTTGTTTCTATATTTATGCTTCTATTGTAATTCATTAACAACTTAGCTATGATTTTATTCAATAAGTGATTTATTCAGAATTAACTGCTTGGTGTTAGGTTTGATAAATTAACATTGTTAGTTACAAAATAAACACTGTCAAATATCCATTCCCTAACTCTACTGGATTATTACTTATTGTTGTAGCAATTGCGTTCACCAACCACTAGATCTTAATGCCCAAGATCGACCATTATTTCAGTGGGCAGGGTGGGGGTTGATATTCTCCGTCCTTTACGAATGAATTTGAATTTGTTTTCATCCTTTACCCATCGATTGATGTTTTAGTATGAACCCTCTGTGATTTTTTCATCATGCATGTTGACTCATGTCACTAATTTCGAAGGAAAAGACTACAATTGAAAAGAAAAATAGTTAATTATGTGTGACAACTTCAAATAATAATGGTTTTAACACCTTCAGAATTTTGATTAATGCCTAATCATGCAAATTGATGCTTGGTTAATCCAATTAATGGTCAATCACTATGAAAATGGTGTGTGAATAATGGTAATCACTAATGAGTAATGATGGGAACGAAAGATTCATTGGCCCTCCACCATAGTGACAAATCTAAAATAGATTTGGAATGAACAAGAAATTAACATGAATCATCAACCTATAATAGCATTGTAAAAATCATTAGTATTGGCTTAATGTTATAAGGAAGAAAGTGTTAAGCAACAAGCAACATAGTTCACAAATTGCAAGCTATTACTGAAGTTAAAAATAGTCACAGAGTACACCAGCAACCATGGGAGGAGAAACGAATATATGAGAGACTATATATATGTATTTAATTGCAGTAGCCCTTAGGTGTAACACATATTCTAGCAAGTAGGATCAATGGTATTCTTTGACCAACTAAGTGGATACAATAATGTGATTGCTACAGAATTTGCTCACCAGTTGTATGGAAATGCCATAATAGTTAGATATTTTTTAGTAGAGATTACACAAGAATAAATCATGGAGATCAAATCTCTCCATATAAGGGGAGTAGTGGTTCAAGAATAATATAGACTCTCACGATGCCAAACAATTTTTTATGCATGTTGGTGAGTCAGTCATAGACACAAGAAAAGGAGTAAAAGGAGAAACACTACCAAATCCACGAGAACATGTAGCTTTACATATTATGAGTTATATCAACTACGAGAGAAGGTACAACATTGTTTTGGCCTACCATTTTAATCTCTTAGAACATTTGAGACACTAGAGGATTTTTATCATCCCATATTACTTAATGAAGTTGCCGCAGAAGATGGCTACAAAAGTTCAATAAGGGAGAGAAGTAGTTGTAGCACACCATGGCCTAATTAAACTACTAGTTTTGGATGCCCTACAAATAATACAACTATATGTCACATGGGACATGTTCATCAACCATCCTAAAGAAAATGTAACATCAACACCACCTACTAAAAAGCCACTATAGGCTACAAAACCTACACCAACATTAGCAACTAAAGATTCCCCAGACACTACAAATACTATACAAACTACTATAGAAGTAGTTGAACCTAGCAATATAAGAGTATGAAGAAATAGGAGGGGAATTTCTCATTGTCCCTCTCAATAATTGAGATAAAAAATTTCTAGGATTGTAAAGGAAAAACCATCAACCTAGGTTGAGTAACCAATTGATATTTTTTATTCTCCATAGAAATAAAAATATATTATCCTACTAGGGGTTCCAATTATTGAAGAAAATCAAGATATCAATAGCCTTGTTGTTGAAAAGACTCTAGTGATAGAATATTCCAACAATCATGTTGTTGAATAGATGCCTAAGAAGGTAAGAAGATCTGGTTCAAGTAGGTTGTGGAAGAGAATTCAAACACCTTCTATGGCTGTAAATTCAGTTGATTTTTTAATGAGACCATCATGGATTTATCAAGGAGAAGAAACCAAATAGAAGCGAGAATCAAAATGAAGAGGTGATAACATCATTTTTGTCCTTGAGAATCCCCAGGTAATCGATCAAATAGAAGATAATTTTTATTTAACCTCAACACAGTTTAATTAAAATTTAGAAATCCATAGTAATGAGAATACCAAGATAAAAATAGATGTGCTAAAACAAATGCAACAAACTACGGAAAAGGATGAGAAAATTGCAACATTAACATATGTATGTGAAGAGATTTCTAGACCAATTACTAGGGTATATTCTTTGTACTTAAAAGAGAAATGACATAAATTTCAAATTGAATGTTGTCTATCTTAGATTATAATAGATTTCCAAAACCCTTGGAATTTTTGTGAATTATCTTTTTACATTACACCTAAAAGGAGAAATCTCCTATGAAAACTTTAATTTCAAAACTATGTGTTGTAGAAAATATTGAGATCATCACCCAACCCCTATGTTGGGGATGTGAATCCTATTACCACACAATCTATCACCCTAGTGAAAATCCTTCACAAGGTGCCAAGACTAGTGGAACATCAAAATATTTCACCGATGTCATATAGGAAACAACTTCCCTCTCTTTAGTGAAGGAATAGATCCAACACAAGGGATGCTTCCCCAATATCCTCAAGGAATCCCTAGGCAAGAAAAATCAAGTCTAAGGCCTCTTGTATTGTAACACACCCAATACAGATTTCAAAAATTTTCGACTTTTTCCTTCCTTTCGCCGAGGAACAGAATTCCCCGAATTCATATGGGGCCTGATGCAGTTCCTACCCTCTCCTGTCCTTACTCATGTGATTGTGGGTTATGACCACCAGCCTTATTGGAGAGGTACTTCCGGCTTTCGCAATTCAGGAAATCATGATGCATTTGTGTTTCCCTACTCTCTTGTCTCTTGAAGTGTCGAAATCCGAAGGGGACCAATATTTTGTCATAACTAAAATGCCTCAGATTAAAACATGTCAATCCACCTTTCGGGGTTTACTCCATCGGGATTTCGGGATGTACGACGATAGGAGGTTTCACACCTGGGTTTCTTGGGAGCCGAAACTCCAAAACACCAAAATCTAACATGCTTCACTATTTCGGGAATCCATCCATCGGGATTTCGGGATGTACGACGATAGGAGGTCTCGCACTTGGGTTTCCCGGGAGCCGATACCAAAATATGATGACTTTTCCACACTCTATCTTTCGAGATATCGCAAGTCAGGATTTCAGGATTTTCACGTACAAGGGATCTCGCCCTTGGATATTCCGAATGCCGAAACACTGAAATATCGGGATTTAGCCATACGCTGTTATTTCAGGATTTCACATATCGGGATTTCGGGACTTGCGAGTACAAGGAAACTTGCACTTAGGTACCCCAAGTGTCGAAACACCGAAATGTCCTAACCCCTCCACACGTTGTCATTTCGAGTTTTTGTGAATCGGGGTTTCGGGACTTACAAGTGCAAGGGATCTCACACTTAGGTATTCCAAATGCCGAAACACTTACCGACCGCCATGTGTATTCTATAGCTGGACGGTCCAGGTATTCCCATGGGTCTTAGAATCGATGGTCCCAATTTCTTCACTACTTACGAAGGTTAAAAGGGGTCGAGGCCTTAACGCCTGCGTTCCTTCATCCAATTTAACGGTCACAATAGACCTTAGATAATCTAAAAGGATATTGTTCGTGCATTTAGTGAGAGTAAGGGTATCTTGGGTACTGAACCTCCGAAACATCACAACTCATCCATTCTAGTTCATTTCGGTGTTTCACTAATCGGGATTTCGGGACTGGTGAGTACAAGGTGGTAATGTTTTATGCTGATATTATAGTTCTTTGCATTTCATAAAGATAAGAGCATAACAACCACAAGATCACTAAGAAATACACATCCACAAGTACACAACATTTATCCTTGGAAAC
>JZKD02S1631916.1:83623-118108 GCA_000966675.3 Picea glauca | reverse complement strand
AGGTAAGCATGTCTGGTGCAAATTAGGGTTATAACAGATGCCCCCTAATGTGTGAGGTCAGAAGAGCATCTGATGGCCGAAATACATTAACAACCTTCACCAACATTCCAAATAAGTGAGCCGAGGGACCAGAAATCAGGAGGTGTTGTCTGCAAAATAATAATTGTCTCACCGAGGCGGGCATACCCATGCTCGGGATGAAATAAAACCATGGCTACCAATCAAATACACTGTAGATCCATGTCATATAACTATATAAAGTGTAGCCACGAGAAATACACAGTGGAGCTACATCTCGAAATAAAATATATATGTGTATTGTATCCATCATCTAGAAGCTGATAAGGCCTGATGACTGGAGATGAGGTCTTTAGAGCTCGAGAAACAACTTCAAAATCTTAAAACTCGGGTAGGAGTGTAATATGAGTGTACGACTTCACTACCCAGAGGTCTTCGACGACTCGTCGGTCATGGACTAGAGAATCTTGATTATCAGACTGAAGGCTTCATTGATTTCGAACAAACACTTGATTGGACTTTTAGGATGGCTGGGCATGAGGTCAAGAGACAAACTGCAAAGGGGTTGACTCAGGCTTGGTAAAAAATTCCCTTGGACAATAGCATGACAAATGATGAAATTCAGGCAACATGGCATTAACATCAGTTTACAAGGCAGGAGGCAACACAAACTCTCCATATGTTTGGAAGAATAACCAAACGGAGGAGGACACACCTCAATGTAGTGAGAAAAACTTCATAAGGTCATATTAAATCCTAGGGCTTGAAGAACAAACAGAAGGATGTGATTTATCCAAGGGAGACTCATTGTGCTGGCAATAAAAAGAAAATACTTTTCCCTTCCTCTTTTTGGGGTATATTTGATTTTTTTTGTTTTTTTCAATAATTTTGGAAAAAGAATATAAGAATGTTACGTTACAAAGGAAGAATGAGTATCACAAACATATGAGTTCAAGGCGCAAGGACAAGACTGATGTTCTAAGCGAGGACACTCGGAAAAAATCCCTCCTGGGGCCAAAGGTGTCAAGACCCAGAGGCAAAGTGCTACAAGGTTTGCGTATAAGGCATGCTTCAGATGGTTCAGTTGAGAGCAACATGGAGCCAACATTAGACGAAAGACACAAGTATGCAAACACGTTTAGCAAAACACACAATGGTAACATCCTTCGATGTAATTTTAACGAGCCCAGAGAAGGTAAGCTCGGTGGTTTTTCATTTTTAGAGAGTCTGAAAAAACGTAAAAGGAGACTCCAATGGGATACCTTTTTCTAAGGTAGTCTAGTCGGTTCGAAAAAGGGGTAAACTATCATCGACAAAACATCTATTCAAAACCATTTTAATGAGTGTGATAAAGACAAGATCACTTAGCCATTTTTTCATTTTTAAGGAGTCTGGAAAAAAGCTTAACTATGGACTCCGTCAGGAATGTTCTTTTGGACCATTTTAACGAGTGTAAAAGAATAAGGTACTCAACGATCTTTTCAATTTTAGGGAGTCTGAAAAGAGCTTAACTATGGACTCCATGGGGGTTCCTTTTTCGTAAATTTAGTCCCTCAGGCCCGAAAAAGGGTTAAAATTATACCTGAGAGTACTCTTCTAGAGAAATGAAGTTCCTAAGAGTATACCTTTGTTCGTACAGTTGACCGTCCAAACCAAAAAAGGGGTAAACTACTGCCAGATAGACGTGACTTCAAATTCTAGTTTAACGAGTGTGAAAGGCCACAATATCGCTTGACAATATTTTCATGTTTAGAGGGTCCGAAAAGTGCTTAAAAGAAGACCCGTTATGTTTTGGGAGTCTCGTGGGTGAGGTCAAGAGTCATGCAAATGAGGCTCAAACGTGTAATTAGGAAAAACTAAAAGGACTCCCGAGCCTACAGTCATTAGTGATAGCATGGACACCATAATGCAACCAGGATCTACCTAGGGCATTCATGTTCTGGTAAGCTCTACCACCAAATGGAGACACTTCTAAAGCAGCATGATGGTTCTGTGTCACAACCTGATGGGATTGATCCTATGTAAAAGGGATAAAGACAACGAGATACAAAAGTAGGGGTGGAAACTTAACTTATATGCTCAAGTTGACCATATGAGGTTTTTCCCACGGACCATCAAAAGTGACCCAAAACTCTAAAAAATGTCCCGATACCCAATCGTAACCTTCCAAAGCAACTCCTAAATCACTCTAAATGGTTTTTAATTCAAAGAAAATGATAAGGGGGGCCAAAAAAGTGACAAAAAAGGGCCAAAAAGTCTATAAATAGAAGCTGGTAGCTCATTATCACCATTGTTGATTTGGAAATTGACTCTGGAGCAAAAAACCCCTTTTGATAAAAGTGGTGATTCCGAGAGCTACAATGGACGAAAAAACCTTCAGTATGGACCAAGTAAGTATAAACTACCTCCTTTTGATTTTTAATTCTTTATTTATGCATTTAATTTCGTTTCTTGGGGGGGCGTCGACCTTCAAAAGGTCAACCCTAGGTCCATGTAGGCTTTCCTATGACAACCCATGTGTACACTCACTCTGTCTGATGTTAGAGCGCATCTACAGGCGACTGCCATCACAGCAGCCTGTGTGGACCCTCCCATGAGTAAAAAAGGATTTAAAAAGCAAGGCCTAACCCTCTGAAAATTTACCCATGTGCAGGATGTATGTGCAATGGAGAGAAGGAGAGCATGAAGATATCAACACACTAGTTGGGGAAGACCCTAACGTTGTGGCAGTGTTAATGCAATGTGGCTTGCTCAAGTTTTTTTTGTGTCCTTTCATGAGAGCACAACCTAGGCTACTGAATGCCTTGGTTGAATACTGACACCCTAATGCAAAAGCTTTTATGTTAGAGGGGCAATCACTCGTGCCTACTACAGAGGATAAATACTTTTGACTAGCCTCTCCAAGAGAGGGGAACTAGTCAATTTCTGGACATTTCCTTTGGGGCCTCATAATATATCGGAATTGATAGGACTTTATTGTGAGGTTGGTATAGACCGATCGAGCTCACAGGTGATAATAATAAGGATCACCGATTTATCACTGCAGGATATTGTGTTTCTTATTGGGAGAATGACTGGTTTTGCATCTCTACATCAGGCGTCCTGTGCACAGATGAACTGTGCAGTCCAGTGCTTAAATGCACAGATATTTGACTAGAGCACTACACTGCTGGATTGTATGAAGAGGAAACTGACAGATTGTCAGTTGCAGACGCAGAGAAAATTTGGGTTCAAGATGATTCTATGCTCTTTCTTCTTTGAAAGAGTTCCTAGTTTCAGTCCTCGAGTGGTGGTACGAGGACATCAGGTCTCTTTTCTTGCGGTTTGCAGATGGGCAGTGTTGTTGCCACGAGAAGGTGGTGGAAGGACCAATGAGTCCTTTGATGATGAATTCTTTTCTTGGTTTTCATGGTAGATCCCAGCGATAGAGGATTATCCTTATGCTGGGATTGATTTCTCGAGAGATCTCGAGATCTCTGTACCTCCAGGCAAGGAGCGAGGTGAGATGGGTAAGTTTGCATCATTTTTTTTTTGAAACATATGTAATTTTTATGTTGTTTTTTTATACATCATTTTTTATACCAGAGTATTTGACAGATACATGTCTATTGTGTGCATATGTGGGATGCTCACGACTTGCGGATTATGCGAGGAACATGAGTCGTCCTCAGCCAGGGGTCGCACCTACCGCCACAAGGGGACCAATAGCAGTAGGAGAGCTTCCATTCGGTGAGGCTGAGAGGGTTTTGAGATGGGTTGAGTGAAATTTTACCTCACTTACTCGCACCATCCCTATGGAAGAGATTGAGGATCTGCCACCATCCATGCAGCCTCATGTAGTGGGGGCACCACGGACGTGGGTCCGACTATTTTGGGTTTGACAAACATTGTTGATTATTACAACAGGGCCCATAGGCCCTGACCTTAGTTAGTCTAGACTTTGATAACTCCACCTGTATATATTTTTTGAGGGCATAAGCCCCATGACTCGTTACTGGTCATATTTTTTGAGGCGCTTGCGTCCACCTATGTACTTTGATGATTATGATATTATATATGGATTTTTATGTCTTTTTGTGTCTTATGGATCATACTTGCCTTTAAAAATGCATTTACATGTTTATGTGTATGTATTTTTATATGTGTGCAATATGCCAGTCTAAAATTTGATTAGCTAGAGTATCTATAACTTGGTTTAATCTTCTAAGAACATGAAAATATGTAATATAATCAAAGCTTCATTCTAAGAGACGTACCCTAAGGAATCGCCGGTGTAAAGTCGGATCATGAACAAGCTAGACTCTATTTAACTGAGACACAACCAACTGAGCATACAAATAGACCTAAAGATGAGAGATGCCAAATGACTGGGCGCCACGAAGCAACTCAATAACTGCACTGTACTCGGCAACATTGTTTGTGGTGTTGCCTAAGCATATACCTCCGGAAGATAATAACTAGCCTCGAGGTGTAAAAATTACCCAAGTTGCGGAGGCAAGCCTCCGAGTGTGCCGACTAGCACCGTCTGCGTACCCAATGAACACCTCTAATTCACTTGACATCTGCCACAGTGACAAAAGATAACATCGAAAATGACACGTCCATAATACTAAAAGAAACTAGAAAGTAATAGTACAAAGACTATACATATGTTATAAAAAGTTACCCAAGGTGACCTACCTATGAGTAATACTTTTGAGGTAGAGCCCATTTCTAGGATCTGCCAAATCATTTCCTTCAAAGTCAACCAGATGATAAGTGCCCTTTTTTAGAACCTCTTTATGATGAAAGGTCTGAACCACATGGGTTTGAATTTTCCTACCCCCAGGGAGTCCTTATCTTGGTCATAGACCAGGATAAGGTCGCCTTCAGACAAACTCTGAGGATGAACAGACCGATCATACTGACACTTGAATTTTTGTTTGTGAGCCTCGTTATCCAGGGCCACATCATGACACTGCTCATTAAGCCGCTCAAGGTATAATAACCATTCTTCAAGTGGAGAAGTGTCTGGTAATAACTGTACTGCCAATTTTAGGGGCGGGATCTAACATTCTATAGGAAAGACTGCTTCTAGCCCGTAAATGAGTTGAAAAGGTGAGAATTCGGTTGCAGTCTTAACAAATGTTCAGTAAGCCCATAATGCCGAGTATAACTTCAAATTCTAATTTGACTTTCCTGAGTTGATTGTTTGTTGTAGGATGGTCTTAAGAGATTTATTTACAGCTTCCACCTAACCATTTTCTTGGGGTTAGTAGGGTGATGAATGTTCTTGCCGCAACCCAAGATTTGATGTTAATTTGGTCATCATCTAGTTCTGAAAGTGACTGCCATGGTCAGTGACAATCTCTCTTGAGACGTTGAACCTTGCTATTATCTGGTTGAATAAAAAGAGAGTTGTAGTCTCTCCATCATCTTTAAACGTTGGCATAGCTTCGACCCACTTCGTGAAGTAGTCTATGGTGACAATGATATAATAGTGCCCCCTTGCTGAAGGAGGGTTGCATGTAGTGTAATCAATCCCCCACTTGGTGAAGGGACCAACTGTGATGATAGGAAAAATGGGAGTGGGATGTGCCCTCATCTTCCGAGAGAAGATTTGACATGGGTGGCACTTCTTGACCGATTCGATACAATCTTTGATTAGTGTCGGCTAGAAGTAACTTGCTCGTAAAATATTTTGGGTTGTTTCCAACCCAGACAAATGACCTCCACATGCTCTGGTATGACAATCGTTAATCATGATAACTGCTTCATTTTGAGTGAGGCATCGACGCAGGATGCAGTCTACACCTCTTTGATACAATGTATCATCGAGTATGAGATAATTCTTAGCATGATGGCATATACGGCGATGCTCAAAATCTAGAGATAGACAAGTATATCTCCATACTAGGAATCCGAAGATGCAATAAAAAACATGTCTCCTTTGATATGTGTCTCTTCAAGCATAACATCACCTAACTCGATCGGAAGTTCCGAGATGAGTTCTGCGAAGACCAGTGACTTTTTGGATTTCGCTAAAATGAAATCTAAGTCAAATTCCTGACGGAAAAGTATCCATCTACTAGTCTTTCCGTCGATGACCCATCATGTCAACACGTATTGAAACGGTTTCACGATGGCAATGACAGTGGTCTTGCGAAACAAAACATAATGATGGAATCGTTGGATAGCATGGACTGCTGCCAACGCAAGTTTTTCAATATGAGAATAATTTAGTTCTGGTCCAACCAGGCCTTGGATTAGGTAATAAATCACATATTCTGAGAGTAAATCATCCTCCTAAACTAAGACCATGCCGATGGTTGACTCTGCCGCAATTAAGTATAAAAGGAATTCTTTGTTATAATTGGGTGGTCGAGGTAGAGGGGCAGTCATGAGGGAATGTTTCAACACTTCGAAGGAGCATTGAGAGGCATCGTCCCAATGGAAAGGAACATATTTCTTCAATAAGTGCATAAATCCCTTTCTGATGTCATCATAGTTGGCGTTGAAACGCCTTAAAAATTCACCTTGCCCTATAGACTCTAAAGTTGAAGGATTGTGCGTGGCGGAGGCAAATGAACTATTGCCTCAACCTTGAGAGGATCGACCATGATCCCTATTGTTGACACTATGAAACCTAATAAACGTCCTAATGTTACGCAAAAGATGCACTTGTTTGGATTCAAGCGAATCCGGAAGTAGCAACATCACTCAAAGATAAGTCAGAGGTGTGTGGGATGATCCGTTCTCTTGCAAGATCGAGATGCTAAATCATCTAAATAGGCCTCAACTATATGCTTGAGATCATGGAAGGCAAAAGACATGGCCCGCTGGAAGGTCACTCCAGCATTTTTGAGACCAAAGGGCATCTTACGATACGTGAATGTACCCCATGGACAAATGAATGTTGTTTTGTGCTAGTCTTCGGGTTTGATTTGTATCTGACTATATCCCAAAAAACCATCCATGAAAGAAAAGGATTCGCAACCTGCACATTCATCGATTATCTGGTCAATGAATGGTGTGGGAAAATTATCTTTTGGACAGGCCTTGTTTAAATCACGGAAGTCCGTACATACGTGAATCGTGCTCTATTTCTTGTTGACCGACACCGAATTTGACACCCATTGGGTTAGATGGATAGGGTAGATAAAACCAGCTTTGAGCAATTTCTCGACTTCAACCTTAATGGTTGTTGCTTTCTTGGGATTAACTGGACAAAGCTTCTATCGAACTGGCTTGGCATCAGGATAAGTTGTGATTTCATGTTCGACTATTCTTGGATCAAGGCCTGGCATTTCCTCATAAGACCGGGAAAAAACGTCGCGAAATTATTTAAAAAGATCTACATAGACTTGAATCTCTTCGGGGGAATAGGCAGCTCCAACGAAAACATTCTCCACGATGCTAGGGGTTCTGGAGATATTAATCAGTATAGTTTCAAATATAGTTTCCATATTACCCTCGGCATAAACCTTATGTTTAGCTAAGGGATTAATAGGACAAGACCTATCTCCAGTCATTTTTAAGGTGAATTCTTCTGCTTCGATTCTGCTTAACCCTGGGAGGAAGTATGATCGGTGATGGAGATCGTCCCAGGGTTTGTCCGGACTAGTCATTGCTTCAATTATTTCTTCATCGGAGGGCAATACCAAGTCTAAGGAATCGGTATCAGCGAGAGAGCCTTGAGCCCAAATAGGCTCTAGAATCGGATCTAACTCTTGTGTAGGAGTTGAATCGGTGTCGGCTGAAGCTTGCTGGACCAAAGAGTATGCTACTTCAGCTGCGGACAATGGAATGGACATGCCAGGGTGCCCTTTCCATTCTATCGTGGCCGATTGGGAAGGAAGTATCCATGGATCGTTGAGGTAAGTCTTGGGAAACAATGAAACTTGGAAAATCTCCACCTTATGGTGGTATGATATGAACTTGGCATCGCCTTGAGGGGATGGGTAATCGAAGGTACCCATCAAAGATGGGCACAAACCAACCCCTACATTGACTACATCCGGTTGGGGATTATCAACCATCGGGACCGCGGATGCCCCCAGTGAAGGGTCAGGTCTGGAGAAAGACAATTGATCAATGGTCACAATCTGTTCCTCGTGTGGAAATAATAAGACCCAAAAACTGTAGCAACCACTACTTGCATGGCATAAGTCCAACTCCTTCCTAACAAGATATTGTAGTCGAGGGATGCGTTGACTACTTCTACCTCGACGCACACGGTCTTCCCTCGTAACTGCACGGGGAAAGAGGGAATGATACTGTGTGGTCAGAACAAACGACCGTCGAAAGCAGCGAGAAGAGTAGGTGACAGAGACAAAATGGGCTGGCCAATGGCCTTCCAACATGCCAATGACATGACGCATGTCAAGGCACCCTCATCAACTACTGTGCAGAAAATGTTTCAAGTAAAAATTTTCATGGGGTAAGCCACTACTATTTGAAACGCTACGTGGTAAGGAAGACGAGGTTTTAATTTGGTTGTATCCAACATGATTGTACCCATATTACAAGTCTCGGTAGATCCTAAAGCGGCTAACAAATATTTCCTCTGGGAAGGGCAACTTTGGAGAACCTACAAAGCGGACATCTCACAAGGGGTTTGAGACAAATCCTCCACCACAAAATAGTTCTGGGTGGCCCTTGCATTTGGGTTGTGAGAAGCTTTCTTGAACGCACCTTTTGGGATGTGTGTCATTGTTTCTCCCAAAGTCTTCTCGATGTGGAGAGGAAGAGATGGGATTTCGGCTTCTTTGCTCTTCTTAGAAGTGCTTGGTTTACTATATTCATGCGCTCTAGTCGATATAAAAGAATCACCCTTCATCATATACACATTCACGGATGCAGGATTATTCAAAGATGGAGAGGGTCCTTGACTGCCCCCTTCCGTGTTTGTAGAGGCTTGGGTTAGGTTTTGCCCATGTTGAAATGGATTGGTTAACACAACAGGTTGTTGATGTGTCACAAACTTTTGGGCCTCTGCAAGCCGAGAACATTGGTGGGTTGGGTGGTCTTCCGTGCACAGGTTGCACGGATACCTTGCCTTATTTTTCTCAATGTTTCCCCAGCCAACATTATTAGTGGGTTTCTTATCCCCCTTTCCCTTCTTTCTTTGTTTTTTATTTCCATCAGGCTATTGGGTGGCCTTTGTATTTTTCAATTGCACTATGTGTACATCCGACGTTTGGGTAGGGGGAGTAGCCAAAATAGTAGTTTGGCTGGCCATTATGTGTTGTATAGACAATTGTTGCAATTGCTTCGTTGGTTGTTCAACAAGATTTGTTTGTGCTGAACCAACAATACCATCGACATGTGGTCTATCTCTCTGTCTGGTTTTATCAAGTATTGAGTGTGGCGCATCTGGAAATATCTCGTATAATAAACTAGACTGAGAATAGATTAGCTCAAGCTGTTGAGCTCTCATGATGGCATCTTCTTCGGAAAACACTCCCGACGTCGCGACATATTTGGAAAACTGTGGGACCAAAGACTTAAGGAACCACTTGAGCAGGAATGCTGGTGGGACTGGCACCTTAATTAAACTCTTCCAACGTCTCCATTTTCGGATGTGATCAGAGATATGGTCCGCTTTTGTCTGTTCTAAATTGGCCAGCAATTCTGTACCAGCATCGTATCTCACAGGTAATTGGAAATGGTTTAGGAAATCCATTGCTAATTCGCCAAAGGAAGAGTATCTTGTGCGGTCGAGCTCAATGTACCATTTCACGGAACTCCCAATGAGAGTACGTTGAAACAATCACAACTGTACTGAGTCATCTTTCAACGAGTTAGATGAGAACCAAAGATGGGAAGGTGGTCACATGATCTTCTGGATCTTTGTTAGGCTTGGCTTCGAACTTTGGTATGTCTGAAGGAAACTTCATTGGCATAGGGGGCCAATGCGGATCATGACAGATAGGGTCATTCAACAACCTTGTCAAGTTTGGCAAATGCAAGGTTTCCAAGAAAGGTAGTTTAGGTTGTTGGTGATAACCATGGAGAAAGGGACCTGGAGTTTGACTGGCACCGGGTTGCTAGGAAAAGTTTGACTGCTGGCCTAGGTTCTGGTAAAAACCATGGCCATGACCAGCATATGGATTCTGCGTGTGAGGAGACATCATCGACTGATTCCCAAAATAGGACGTAGATGGTTGGGTGTGCATTACATTCGAAGGACTTTGGGAAGGTTTTCCCCATGCTCATCCCATGGGCATAGGCATAGCACTCTGTCTAGGGTTCCATTGGTTGTGAAAAGAATTGCCCCAGACTGACATTCCTGATGAGGGAACTGATCCCTACCAAGAATTCCAAGGTCCCGATGCAGAAGAAGTTTCTAGGTTTGCCCCCTATGCAGGAATAGTACCCTGCACAGGAATAGGTTGTTCGTAACCAGGTTTTCCCCCAGTTGGGAAAGCAGTTGACGAGCAAGAGTTGTTACCAAACACATCGAACAAAGAAAATGACGTTGAACCTACCGACATATTATGAGAAGGTGGTCCTTGACTCCTTGCTCCAAATAAACTATGGTGTGTGGGTGGCCTGGAGGATTGCTGGTGGGTGCCATCGAGCGAAGGGGACGAAGGAGGTATATGACCTCCCTCATAAGGGAAAGCATTAAAAGGAGTTGAAGTTTGCCCCATGTGTCCTTGTAGAGGAGCATTAGAGCTCCCTGCCCCTAGACCTAAAGTCTGTAAAGTGGAGTAGGAAAGTACATGACTTGTACCTGATCTAGGCATCCCATATGAGAACGAAGGGCCTATCACAATCAGTGTGAAAGGGGCAGTGGAAGCGACATGATCCACATCATTTTCCAATGATGAAGAAGTATCATATATTACCCAAGAGTTCATATTGAAATTTTTGAATATCAGTGGGTCATGATGATAGGACAATGGACTTGATGAGGGAAAGAAACTCAAATACATATAGCGTGCAGGCATAAATGATGACAGGGAAAACTGCACCAAAGTTCAACCTGGTACCACCTCCTTATAATAATGTGCAGTAGCAGTACAACATTACACATCCTCATTACAACACTGCACAACCTCAATATAACAACATACAACCACAATATAAGCCTACGCAGTATAATCATGTACGTCAGTAAAATACACCACGAGGAGATCGAGGTGGATACATAGGTGGAGGATGAGGTAGAGGAGGATTTGGAAGAGGCAGAGGTCCAGTAGTGTTCCATAACTGCCAACATCCATGACACTATGCAAGGGAATGTCCACTTCCACTTGTGACATGCATGTATTTCCATGCAACAGGTCATGATACAGAGGACTGCTCAACATTATTAGGGAAAATCCAAGAAAATTGGAATCAGAACAATCAGAATGTTTAGTGGATTTCTGTAGAATCTAGGGATGATGGAAGAAATATCAACATAGTTACGCGCGGAGGAGATAAGATAAGAGTTGATGTATCAGGATAGGATCTAGCACAACACCAATGGGCGAAGAAGAATACTGAACCACAGAAACAGTTCGATGTGGGGAAAGAAAAATGAATATTCAAGGAAGCAAGACATGAGTTCCTCAAGAAATATGTTCCATCTACATCAACCGTGCAACATACTCAGAACATACCAATGTACGAGATGCCTTTATCAATGGATCACACTAGCGAAACACCACCTAAAGCGCAAGTAAGTACTATAAATACCTTTCTACAAACTTGTGTTAAATTACTGAATGATCCATCATCTGTTAATGTTTTGAAAAATATGTTAGAGAGATGTAACACAGAGGTAGAGGGGAAGTTAGAGAAGAAAATGGCCAATCACCTCCATACAAGAAGGAGCACAAGCAGGGAATTCATATTAAATGCCAACATTGGATATTTCAATATGGGAGAGATTATACTAGACTTAGGCTCTAAAGTCAATGTGTTACCAAAGAAGACATGGAAATGCACGGGAGAGCCCACACTAGGCTATTCACCTATCCAATTGAAGCTAGCAAACTAACACAAAGTTCTTCCAATTGGAAGGCTTAAAGTTGTTACAGTAGATTTGGATGGAGTACGTACTAAGGTATATTTTGAGGTGATAGAAATAGTAGATGGTACAACACCTTATCCAACATTGCTTGGACTAGATTGGGCATTTGATAACTAGGCCATAATCAACTTGAAGACAAGGAATATGACATTCAAATCAAGAGAATACAAAGTCATCGTGCAACTAGATGCATCATAAGGAGAAAGGTTTGTAGAGCCCACTTGCTTAGATCTGGAGGAAATCAACCAATTATACAGAACCACCGTGCATGAAGAATATTAAATCAACCCAACTACAGATGGGGTACTTATCTAGAGAAGCGTCACATTATGTTCTTTTGACTCAGATATAGATTTGGATAATTGACAGTAGATATTAGATGAAGTGTCCATGAGAAGGTGCACAATAATAGAGAGCTTTAAGATGGGTGGGTACAGAAATCAGAGAACCTCCCAGTTTTCATGGCATAAATGATTTAGAAAAATTATTAACAAGATATGAAGACGAAGTACTGGAAAATCAAAGGCTCTTATCCCTGGACATAGCACTTAAGTCCACACCTACAAGATGGCAGGGTGTGCACAAAGGAACAATTCAAGACTGGTACCAATGTAAGCAATTACTACACAATAGATTTGACGCAGAGTGGGGCTGCAACAAGATACAAATATATTATGGACAAGGGACACCAATAGAACACTTGGAGAATTGCATAACACTATGGAAGATGACACCAATAGAAGAATGGACTCATCACTTCATCCACACATTGGAAGGAATTCCAAAAAAATGGTATGTAGACCAGGAACTGCGCAGAGGTACGACATAATGGATAACATTACAACAAAATTTTACAGTCACTTTCTCATTTGAACATGAGAACCCTGATGGGTGTTATATATGCACTAAAAACACACTAAAAACCCTCAATTAAATTGTCAACCCGGGGTAAGTAAACTTAGAGTTGTAGAAAAATATATGCCAAAGGTAGAAGGGCTAGTAGGAGTTTAGTCTAACTAGGGAAGGTATCTATCTAAGGCTAATCTACTCAAGAAAATATATCTAATGAGAAAACCATACTATGTAAATCGAAACTCGGTAACCTAAGTACTTTTGGGCCAAGGATCGATGGATATTTCCTAAGAAAGAAAGTAAAACCCTATGTAAAGAAAACTAGTTCAACAATAAGAAATAAACAACTATCTAAGCATATCAATAAGCAAATGAAAAAAGAAAACTATTTTAACTTGCCAACCTACATTCAATGAGTAACTAACCTATGAAAGCAAATAAATAAACAAGCAAGAAAAGACAACTAACTAACCTACTAAAGCAAATAAACAAGTAAGAAAAGACACCTAACTAACCTACTAAAGCAAAAGACAAGTAAGACAAAGGCACCTAGCTAACCTACTAAAGAAAAAGACAAGTAAGCAAAGACAACTAACTATTGCAAGCAATCAAAGTAAAACTTCTCATTGAACAACTACCTAGCCTAAGAGGCAAGTGAACTAAATGCTTGATGCAAAACTATTTCTAATACATGAAAGGAAATCTAAGAGGCAACTGGACTAAATTCTTAATGCAAAACTATTTCTAATGCATGAAATGAAATCTATTTTATTGAAAGAAAGAAAGGCTACCACTAATTTTTAATCTATAATAAGCAAACTACTATCTAATCTATCAAAGCAAAGTCTATCTACCCTACAACAACAATAAAAATTTATTCTAATCTATGAAAGAAAGAAACTATCTTTAATCTATGAAAAACTCAACTATAATGTTGGTGGTTGTGTGAATGTCTTCGGTGTTGGATGATATCTCGGTGGAACTTGAAAACAAAGGACAATTCCAATGGCATAAGCTCAACACTAATCTAAATGGAAAAATGAAAGGTATGGATTAAGCAATCCAATGAGAGTCTAACCATGACAAAAATAATGTTAAATACCCTGCATATTCATGTATGAACCATCAACAACATAATGAGATCATAATTATACTTCTACACTATGTAAGCAAAACTAGATTCAACCATTAACTAAGGAACATAATTGCGTTTTAATATATGAAAGGAAATTGTGTAAAATAAAACTATGCTATGTCTACTCTAACCATTCAAACTGCAAAAAGGAAATAATTAAAAACAGAAATTAAACTATGATATTAAAAAGCAAATTAACAATCTATATTAACCAAGAACTAATTAAATGAAATCTATATAAAACTGAAGTAAGCAAGCTATAACTAAAAACTAGAACTAATTCTATCCATCCATCAAATCCTTGTCGAAGAAAACCCAAATCAAACTCTGTTCTATTCTAATTAAACTCTGTTTTAAACTTTTAACGATAAAATCATAAATCAAGCATAATCTAACATCTAAATGAACATGGGGTTAGTATAGAGACTTGCAAGTTTGTTCCTAATCTACAAAATCAATGCATGTTAATACATATCATCATCCTAACCTGCAAAGAGAATCAAAAAACAATTAAGCTACAACAAACTAGTTAGCACAAGAAAAATATGCATGTACAGAAAATAAAAGAGAGCAATTAAATTAGGAAATGCATAAAAAAACATGAAAACAGTTACCATACTGTTGGTGGGCCCCCCAGAAATTCGTGGTCACTCTCTAAAAGCACACCATGATCTTAACAAGATGAATTCAACATTAAAACTTGAAAACGCAGTTCTGGCATCATTCTGGCAATGTAAAATATCAAAATAGATTAAAAATGTATTTGTCCCTATCACATTGATGTGTCTGATTCTTAACTTATGCCTGATCATCCTAGTGGTATTTATAGTATTACAGAGCCAAGTGGTCGACCACAGGAGGGTCAAACCACTTTTAATTTTGGAAAATTACAATAAATGATGCCCTAACTGATAAAACGAAGCGAGCCAATAATCACCCTCTTTGAACAACTACAACTGAGTTGTCTAGAGCTTAGTAGCTAGAGGGAGCAAGGACAAACAAAACCCACGTTCCCGATTTTCCCGTCACTGGCCACCAATACCTTAACCACCAACTCACCCTGCATTTTTGTGCAATACGCAGTGATGGACAAAGTGTCGGATCGAGTGTCGGAACGAGTGTCGGATCAAGTGTCAAATCAAGTGCGAGAACTAGAAACGTAGTGCGTTTTTGCCCTGTAACACCAAAAAAACATGAATTAGCTCTTGGAAATCATAAAACATGATGAATTATACTTGATTCAATCATTAAACATGAATTACACATACCTTATGGTGATCATACTGTTATATCATAAAATTCTTCAAAAAGCTCCTTTAAAAGATGAAAAACATATATGTACATGTTGCAAAAGTGTATAATATTCGTCATAAAAGTGATAATATCTCGGGCCCAACATTACTCCCACACTTACGATTTTCCAGGTCCCACTGCAAACAAAAATAATTTACCCCTCTCGTGATGCTTGATGAGGAGGGTCGACTAAGCCTCTCCTTCTTGTTGTGTAGACTTAGCCTTGTGCCTCTTGTGTTGCTTTAATTGTGCTTTGAGGCTGCGATTAGATTTAGTCATTTCATCAACCAACCGCTGAAGGGACATGACCTTTACCTGAAGGACTGCATTGTCATGATGAAGGTGTACATCTACTATCTTCCTCTCTTCCAACTATTGGAGAAGCTGATGGTTTTCTTTTTGTATCTTTTCTATGGTTGGGACAAAATCAATGATCTCTGAGGAAGGCTTAGATCCTTTGAGGGATGTGGACAATCTATCAATTTTAGGATCTAAAATGGGTATGGGTGAAGTAGGAGTGATGGGAGATCGGTACAGTGAAGTAGGTTCTGATTTTGTTTTCCTTAGTGGCTCTAATCCATCTGCAGAGACTTCCCTAGGTTTCTTATGAAGGCTCTCAAAGTTGGAGGACACTTGGATGGGATCTGAAGCAGGTGGAGGTTTTGCATAAGGCCTGGTTCTTGTGCTCCGAGTACTCTTCTGAAAGGGTCCCTTACCAAATCGGTTGGCTCCCCTCTTGTTTGTAGGAATGATGGGAAAGTATTGCGGAATTACTTCTTGGAGCTTCTTAGGTGTAGGATCAAGAGAGAGTGAAGGCATTGGGGGGTCAACGATGGGCTTCTTTTGATCTTTTCTCTTGGTCTTTTTACCCGATGAAGAAGTAGGGATGTCAACAAGCTTTTGGTATTGTTCTAGCAAAGAGAGGGTTTGTGCAAGGGAGTTTGGAGTTCTTGGAGAGTGAGATTTGGATGGAGAGATAGTTTTTAGGCTAAGTGGCTTTTTTCCGGTCTTAACTGTCAAGTGAGGGTTTGGAAATTGGTAGATAAAGGCATCCCAGTTTTGCCTCTGTTTCTCTAGTTCAGCAAGAACGAGGATTTTGATCAAGCCATGGTGGAAGAGAATATTGTGGAGGTTATTCAATTTTTTCCTCACTTGAGAGGACATCTTCTCCAATCTTTTGAGAAAATAGAAGGGGAAGTTCAAGGGTTTGTTGAACAGAAAATGAGCCAACAATCTAAAATGACAAGCTTTGAAAGTAGAGTATCTACCTTCACATGTAATTAACCTTGTGATGACGATGAGGGGGTTGACCAATTATGCTTTTATCCACTCCTTAGAATACCCTTTTTCTCCTGAAATGCTCTTGAATTTGGGCTTAAACACCCTTTTGTAACTTGAGTGCGGCAATTGGTGGTTTTTGAACCATCTATCTTCCATTCTTGGGAGATTTGTTGCAGTAGCAATGGATTCTTATGTGACTTCAAAGATAAGAGACCCTACATGTGTTGTCTTACCATCAAAACCAACTGCATTATGCAAAGAGAGGCTGTCATTGTGGCCCTGCAAGCTAGACAGAAATGGCCCCCAGCCAGCGCACAAAAACACTTCCCTGCTCTATGCAAATTCGAGAATGGTAAACAAGTCTGCATAGGAGGAGGGTTCGTATCTCCTGGGCATTGTGACATAGGTGGAATTCACCAAGCAAGGGTGAAATCGAGCCAAGCAATGACACAAATTTAGCATAGGTTGAATGCATTTTGAACAAAGGATGAGATGGCAGAGGTTGGGTGTGATTTCTTAATGTAGAGGAGAGCAATTGGCAAGGTAAAATGGAGATAATGGTTTCCCATCCCAATTTTGGATGCATCTATAGTGGATTAGGTTATCCACATGTGCACACGAGCTGCCATGTGTGGAGAATTCGAATTTGAAGGCTCGATTTTTGGGCAATGTAATGGTGTGTGTTTAGATCAATGTCCAAGTCTTTTGACTTGGACATTTGATTATAAACATATGAAGCATCTCCAATCTATTATAACCCTATAATTTATAGGATCATTTGGTGACTGGAAAATTTTCACTATTGATGTATGTTGTCTTGCAAATACTATTTCATTCCTGCAAATTATTTTCAAAAAGAAAAAGAAAACAAAAGAAAAAAGAAAAGAAAAGAGAAAGAAAAAGAATAAAAGAGGCCATAAAAGAAAATGAATAAAGCCCCATGCAATAATTATGACTTGATCCATACAGTTTAAACATGGCCAAGTCCTTTTGAATTTATGTTGATAGGATTAGTGAATAAGCTTGGCTAAACTGTTTAATCTTAGCCAAGTAGATAGGTTAGCTAGTGAATAAATTTGATCAAACTATCTAATCTTGGTCAAATAGCCCCAGGGTAGAGTAATTTCTTAGCCCAACAGTCTAATCTGGGCTAAATGTGATAGGTTACTAGGTTAGAATATAGATTAGCTGGGTTTATTTCAATAAAACATGCATGATGTTTGAGGAAAATGCATGATCCTAATGTTTTAGGTGTTTTCCTAACCCTATGATGACAAAGGCATGGGAAGCAGCGCACAAAACCCACAAAAAGCACTAAGCCTAAGTTTGCACTGCACATTTATTGTTTCGTGCCGAGATAATAAAGAGCGCGCTAAAATCAACGATTGATCTAGCTGTGCGCAGATCAATGGTGGACATCGAATTCCAGACCCCCTCGACCATTCTAATTTTAACAGTGGGGGGGGATCAGATATGGTGAATAAAGGGCACTCTAAGATCAACGACTGATCTAGTGACACTCATTTCAATGGCGAACAACAAATTCTAGATCCCCCCGACCATTCTACCTTTAACGGTGGGGGGGCAGTCCTATGTAGAGACTAAAGTAAGAACATAAATCAATGGTGGATGCAGCGACGCTTGGATATATGGTTAGCAGAAGATCTCGAACCCCCCCAACCGTCCTACCTTTAATGTTGCGGGGGGGGTTCAGAATGAGGTGGTTTCTCCTGACGTACCCCATCCCAACGTGTCATCAACCCATTGCATAAGACTCCCTCCACTCCAAACCACTTATTGTTTACCACCCTTCCGAATTCCCACCATCCCGCCAATGCCTCATGACATCATCCTCCATTATCCCACCGCCTCATGATGTCATATCTCATTACCCATCCTTACAAAGTCCCGTCTCATAACTCTGTCATCTTGTCCCCTCCATTCGCCCATTACAGGTTACATCCCATTCCTCTATCATCCAACCATCGTCCTCCACATCATTCTAGCACACTTGTCACCCGTCCTTACATGCCACCTCATGCCTCAAGTGATCCATTGGCCATTTATTACAGGCTAACATACCCATTAGTCTGCGCCTAATGGATACGCATTTTCTTAATCCTAAACCCCGTTTCCGCCATTTGTGCACTGCTCGTATTCCCTACATGCCCAAAAACTATTTGTCTCGCCTTCCCAACCAGTAACCCATTCGTAGCCTTTTTCTACTAATTTTTTTTCCAGTGTGCAGGTACCTATTGGATCGATGGTGCCTAAATCTAAAAGATCAAAGGTCAAGGAAAATCCATTCCTCCCACCTCCTGTCGATCTTGACTGCATTCCGCTTGTAGATAAGGATTACCTGATCACAGAAACCAAGTGCAAATTCAACTTTTCCGAACTGCACACATGGTTCAAAGACACATTCATGGATCACAACAATGAGATTGGGCTCCGGGAGTCAAATATCCCTCTGTATCTTTTTCCCCAAATCCACCATTTTCCCGAATTCGCCCTCAAATGTCAGGCGCATTACTTCCCCGACCAAAGAACCATAGTATCATCATCTGGACAAACTCTTTTATCCATCATACCTGCGGCCATAGATCAAATGATGCATATACCTAGAGCCAAATCCCATTCCCCCTCACCATTGAAGCACTTGCATAAATGTACCAGAATCTGACTTTTCACCAAAGAGCACAGATTTTTGAGTTGTTCCTTCCACAGGATGCCCAATTTCCCAAGAAAAATCCCCCTTACCATTCCTCCATGTTCTCAGAAAAGGGAAACCAGATTATCTCGTCCTTGTTTTGTTTGCTCGGCTATTTCTTATACGAGTGGGTGGATGAACCCATCTTGGGTTTCCTATCCATTTTCTCGGTTGACGAAAATTCCTCCATCCAATTCAATCACAACACATTTTTGGTTGAAAACATCCACAATCCACTTCTCAAATTCGCCACAGAGGGCATGTTCCAGTATTCATCAATACCAGCTTATATGTTCATTTTCTCCCAAGAATACATGCTCTCCTTCCCTATGCAAAGGATGGACCAGGATGGAAAAGCACAGGCTGCAACCTTTTGTACTTCGCTGCTCAGAAGAAACTCCACAGAATTCGATTTCAAATAGTTTATTGAGCATTTTTACCATCCAGTGGTAAGAATTCTCAGTGGAATACCATAGCTGAGGATAAATGAGGAGGTCCAAAGAATATTACACCTCTCTGACCTCGCCAAAACGAGAGATTGTTACCTTTATCAAAATCATACCAAAATCAGGGTATATGGATGTGAGCTGGCACCATACAAGATGCCTACATATTTGCCTGTCAGGATATTTTCCCTGGAGTTTATTAGGCAAATGATCAATTTGGATGATATACATTTTGTATCTCTGAAGAAAAAACAACAGATGAGAATCAAAGGGCAGATAGGACCTTTTATTTGCAGCAGTCGAGCTGCCGGGGAAGAAGAAAGTAAATTATTAAAGGAAATGAAATTCAGTACTAGTTTCACTTGGCATTATGATCCCAGTGGGATCATTGCATAGATGGGAGTGAAAAACAAAATTTCTCCATACGCTCATACACTCAAGCCTGACATTGAGAAATTTACTAACCAGACAGAGTGGCAGGTGAACACCTTGGAAGACACTGAACAACAGTCTTCCCTAACCATGACTTCACAGACTACCACTCCCCAGGTACCAAAGGAAAAAATACTGAGGAAGGATGCTTCTCCATTAGTCACTGAAGTATCAACAGAGGATTTTTAGGTATATAGTAAGAGTCTTAAAACAACTCACACCACTCACAGGTCTGGGGAGGAAGAGACCCAGTCTGCCAAAGTGGCCAAGGAAGAAAGTACACCCCTTCCTTCAAGAGACCATCAGATGATATCTACTTCTTCTTCAAAGAATCAAACTGATACCACTATGACCACGCAACCTCCACAGGATCTGTAAAGATGAACATTTTTTAGAAATACGATATGATCAAAAAGAAGAATCGAATGCTGACCAGCAGGACGTATGCTCAGTTCTGGAAGCAAACAACCACAACACAACACAGACTATTATCAGGTTTTAATACAGAGAAAGGAAAAATGCACTTGGAATTTCTGCAAGCACAGGTACCTCAACCCACAGAGATCACTAACTATAAAAGGTCAACCCTTGAATTTGATACCAAACAAGTTCATCCAGCTGACCAGATGGATCTGCACAGGCAGACTGGAGAAATTGTTTTCTCCACATTGGCCCATGCTTCTTCTACTGCTGCAAAATTACAAGTCTCTCTGAACAATGTTCATACTCAGTTAAAGTTGGAAAAGATATCATCTTTTTCCAAAGATAATAGAATCAAGTCTTTAGAAGAATTGGTGCTCAATATTGGGTACGACCCCTCGAATGTAAAAGCAACAGAGGAGATGCTAAAGAAAAATAATGTCGACATAGAAACTCTAAGAAAGAAACTAAAACCGCCACCTACAGAAGACTCACAAGATAAAGAAATAGCTAAGACAAAAGATGAGAAAAAGGAATTGCTAAAGCTAATCATGCAGCAGAATGCACATATAAAGGAAATGGAGGCAGATTTGGAAAGGTTGTTGAAGGTGAAAGACCAAACAACACGTATGGAAGTCATCCCACTGAGTACTTTTCCCCTCACAACAGTTAGCACGACAACAGTACCAACAACCACTAAAGCATAAATTCTTTCGACTCCCCCACTGACAACCCTGGAAAAATCTATTGAGCTAGCAAAATCAATGGAGGAGATGAACCTGGAAGGAACATAAATCAGCAGACTAAAAAAGGATGTTGAAAATATCTAGGAGCTTAATTCTTCCTACCAGACAAGCTGCAACATTAAGAGGCAAGCAACGAAAAATCTCAAGTAGGAAATACAACAGCTTCAGAAACAAACAGTGGCAGGCAAAATTCTAGCAGAGGCTAAGGAGAATATTTGTATGGATATCTCCAAATCCATAAACGAAATACGACCCATGGTGAAAATCATGTTCGAGCAACATGACCCAGTGCTAAGAAGCAGACAGGATATTGACAAGATAAAAGGAGAGCTGGGTGAAATGCCCACAGAAGCTAATGAAATCATTAGGTTTCTGAATTCGAGAACCATGGAGGAATTGGAAGACTTGAATATTGAAGATAGTATAGATACTATCCTTGAAGTCAAGAGGGTGCTGACCAAAAAAGGATTGAGGTTGCAGCTAGAAGAGAAAGTCCAGAACATGGACATCAGAGTTCAAAGGTTCTTTAGGAAGATCGATGCCCTACAAAAGAAAGGTCTTCCTGGTTTGATGGTGTTAAATGACAAGTTGATGACCCTTCCTGACTCCCTCCGCTCAAAACCACTTACTGTTTACCACCCTTCTGACTTACCACCATACTGCCAATGCCTCATGACATCATCCTCCATTATCTCGCCGCCTCATGATGTCATATCTCATTACCCATCCTTACAAAGTCTTGTCTCATAACGTCGTTAGCCTGTCCCCTCCATAGACCCATTACAGGTCACATCCCATTCCCCTATCATCCAACCATCATCCTCCACATCATCTGAGCACACCCGTCACCCATCCATACATGACACCTCATGCCTCAAGTGATCCATTGGCCATTTATTATGGGCTAACATACCCGTTAGTTGGTACCTAACAGATACCCATTTTCTTAATCCTAAACCCCATTTCCACCATTTGTGCACTGCTCGTATTCCCTACATGCCCAAAAATGCTTTGTCTCACCTTCCCAACCAGTAACCCAGCCATAGCCTTTGCCTACTAACATTTTGTTTCAGTGTGCAGGTACCTATTGGATCGATGGCGCCTAAATCTAAAAGATCAGAGGTCGAGGAAAATCCATTCCTCCCACCTCCTGTTGATCTCGACCACATTTTGCTCGTAGATAAGGATTACATGGTCACAGAAACCAAGTGTGAATTTGACTTCACTGAACTGCAGACATGGTTCAAAGAAAAATTCATGGATCATAGCGATGATATTAGGCTCTGTGAGTCAAATCTCCCTCTGTATCTTTTTCCCTAAATCCACCATTTTCCAGAATTTTCCCTCAAATGTCAGGTGCATTACCTCCCCAACCAAAGAACCATAGTATCATCATTTGGAAAAACTCTGTTCTCCATCATACCCGAGACCATATATCAAATGATGCATATACCTAGAGCCAAATCCCATTCCACCCTCACCATTGAAGCGCTTACAGAAATATACTAGAATCTGACTTTTCCCCAAAGAGCGTAGATTTTTGAGTTGTTCCTTCCACATGATGCCCAATTTCCCAAGAAACATCCCCCTTACCATTCCTCCATGTTCTCAGAAAAGGGAAACCAAATTATCTCATCATTTTGTTGCTTTCTATGCTATTTCTCAGATGAGTGGGTGGACGAACCCATCTTGGGTTTCCTATCCATTTTCTCAGCTGAAGAAAAGGCATCCATCCAGTTAGATGACAACACATTTTTGGCCGAAAACATCCACGATCAGCTTCTCAATTTTTCGTCAATACTATCTTATATTTTCATTTTCTCCCAAGCAGACAGGTTCTCCTTCCCTATGCAGAGGATGGACTAGAATGGAAAACTACAGGCTATAACATTTTGGACTTCGCTGCTCAGAAGAAACTCCACAGAATTCAATTTCAAACAGTTTATTGAGCAGTTTTACCATCCAGTGGTAAGAATGCTCAGTGGCAGACCAGAGCCGAGGATAAACGAGGAGGTCCAGAGAATATTACACCTCTCTGACCTTGCCAAAATGGGAGACTGGTACCTTTATCAAAATCATACCGAAATTAGGGTATATGGATGCAAGCTAGCACCATACAAGTTGCTTACATATTTGCCTGTCAGGTTATTTTCCCTGGATTTTATTAGGAAAATGATCAATTCGGATGATATACATTTTGTATCTATGAAGAAAAAACAATAGATGAGAATCAAAGGGAAGATAGGACCTTTTATCTGCAACAGTCGAGCTGTCGGGGAAGAAGCAAATAAATTATTAAAGGAAATGAAATTCAGTACCAGTTTCACTTGGTATTATGATCCTAGTGGGATCATTGCAGAGATGAGAGTGAAAAACAAAAGTTCTCCATACACTCATACACTCAAGCTTGACATTGAGAAATTTGCTAACCAACCAGAGTGGCAGGTGAACACCTTGGAAGACATTGAACAACAATCTTCCCTAACCATGACTTCACAGACTACCACTCCCCAGGTACCAAAGGAAAAAAGACTAAGGAAGGATGCTTCTCCATCAGTCACTGAAGTATCAACAGAGGATTTTTGGGTATATAGTAAGAGGCCTAAAACAACTCACACCACTCACAGGTCTGGGGAGGAAGAGACCCAATCTACTAAAGTGGTCAGGGAAGAAATTAAACCCCTTCCTTCAAGCGACCATCAGATGATATCTACTTCTTCTTCAAAGAAGCAGATTGATACCACTATGACCACCCAACCTCCACAGGGATCTATAAAGATGAGCATTTTTTAGAAATACGATATGATAAAAAAGAAGAATCAGATGTTGACCAACAACATGTATGCTTAGTTATGGAAGAAAACGTCCACAACACAACACAGAATGTTATCATCTTTTGATATAGAGAAAGCAAAAATGCACCTGGAATTTCTACAAGCACAAGTACCTCAACCCACAGAGATCACTGATTATAAAAGGTCAACCCTTGAATTTGATACCAAACAAGTTTATCTAGCTAACCAGATGGATCTGCACAAGAAAATTGGAGAAATGGTTTTCTCCACATTGGCCCATGCTTCTTCTACTACTGCAAAATTACAAGTCTCCTTGAAGAATGTCCAGACTTAGTTAAAGTTGGAAAAGATATCATCTTTTGCCAAAGATAATAGAATCAAGTCTTTAGAAGAATTGGTGCTCAAGATTGGGTATGACCCCTCGAATGTAAAATCATCAGAGGAGATTCTAAAGAAAAAGAATGTTGACAAAGCATCTTTGACAAAGAAACTAAAACTGCCACCTACAGAAGACTCACATGATAAATAAATAGCTGATACAGAAGATGAGAAAGAGGAATTGCTAAAGCTAATCATGCAGCAGAACGCACAGATAAAGGAAATGGAGGCAGAGTTGGAAAGGTTGTTGAAGGAGAAAGAACAGGAAACACCTATGGAAGTCATCCCACTGAGTGTGTTTCCCCTCATAGCAGTTAGCAAGACAACGGTAACAACAACCACTAAAGAAGAAATTCCATCGACTACCCCACTGATAGCCCTGGAAAAATCTGTTGAGCTAGCAAAATCAATGGAGGAGATGACCCTACAAGAAAAATAAATCAACAGACTGAAAAAGGAAGTTAATCAGGAGCTTAAGTCTTCCTACCAGACAAGCTACAACATTGAGAGGTAAGCAGCAGAAAAGCTCAAGAAGGAAATACAACAACTTCATAAACAAACAGTGGGAGGCAAAACACTAGCAGAGGCTAAGGAGAATATTTGGATGGATATCTCCAAATCCATAAACGAAATATGGCCCATGGTGGAAATCATGTTCGAGAAAAATGACATGGTGCTAAGAAGCAGACAGGCTATCGACAAGATAAAAGGAGAGCTAGGTGAAATGCCCACAAAAGATAACAAAATCATTAGGTTTCTGAATTCAAAGACCAGGGAGCAATTGGAAGACCTAAAGATTGAAGACATGACAAATACTATCCTCGAAGTCAAGAGGGTGTTGACCAAAAAAGGATTGATGTTGCAGCTGGAAGAGAAAGTCCAGAACATGGACATCGAAGTTCAGAGGTTCTTCAGCAAGATCAATTCCCTAAAAAAGAAAGGTCTTCCTAGTTTGATGGTGTTAAATGACAAGTTGATGACCCTTCCTGATTACAAGAAGAACATAGTTACAATGGCCAAGGATAGTTCTAAGTTCTCAGGGATATAGGATAGCATAAAAGGAAATGATTTCTTGGAGACTTTGTAGCCAGACCTCATCATACAACACAAAATCAAATATATTTTCATAGTCAAGACGACCTTTGCCAAATATACTAAAATGGATGAAACCTACCGAAGACTACTCAAAATCACCATTCCCAGTCAGCTGAGATGGGAAGAGTTGTGCAATTTGATTGAGTAAAAGATGAGGTGTCCAATCCAAGTCAATAAGCAAGAGCAATCAAAGTCACATGAATGACTCACCAATGGTTTTCCCCAAAATCAGCATGAGAAATCCGAGAGATCATCATCAACTCCTACTTTTTTGTATCTTGTAATCTAGTTAGTTAGATTTAGGATCTACCACATCCTGATCATTAATGACAGGGTCGTTTTTAGTTTTGATTATAAATACTTCGAACTTGGAAGTATTAAGGGTTGATCTTTACGCCCAAGCAAGTTGTAAGCACTGTAATTTCTATCAGAGATCTACCAATAATAAAAGGGACGTTTCACAGGATTCTCGTGTGTTAGCTGTTGGTGAAGTTTTCTCATCTTTGTTGAATGTTTATCTCTCTCAGTACTCATGTTGTTTTTCTAACTCTGATTATTTGAAAGTAGCGAAATTTTTAGAATTTATCCTCGTATACTTTGTTTCCAACTTTTAATGATCTAAATGTTTTCTTCTGACGTTATAATTAAGAAATTCTTAAATGCTTCTTGGTTATAATTGATTATCTCATATTTTCTGCTTTACATCATTTTATGCTAAAGAATCAAACAGTTGCATTATCCTGCCCCGTGAGAATACCTTTTCAATCTTGTTAGTCAGTCTCAAATTTTATAAAACAGACCCCATAGCCCAATGGATGCATAAGCGGCATTTCATCCATTTTATAAAAACAAACAACTCAGTACTATTCATTTTAACTAGCCTAATATCTGAAATTTGAAACAAAGTTAAATCTTACAGAGAGATACCTCTCTGAAACTAGTAGGGCTAGATCCCAGTTTCGAAGTGGTTGGATAAAGTTACCTGTGGTAAATTTCTTTTGCCTTTCAACAACCTATGGGAATTTACAGAGTGATAACACAATTGGCGACCATACTGGGGAACTGAACAAACTTTATATATCCTATGATTGCTTTCCCTAGACAAAGAAAACTTTATTTCTGAACGAATTATAAAATCTACAATTATATAGAGATAATGTTCAGAGGTTGTTAAAGTTTGTATATATTAGTTAAAGTTCCCAAAAATAAAATAAAAATAAAAAATTCTAGCTCCTAAAAGGGTTTTCACCAGATCTCATCCGGATCCAGAACTTTCCATAGCAATAGATAATCCTTAAAAGTTACTGAGAAATAAAAACACTACAGAGGGTTTTGGAAGTCACAGACCACTTCATAGGTCCCCTTCTCTCCCAAATAAGTTGGTTGCTCTTCAAGATCTCGAGTTTGACCTATCTTTTTAACAAAGCCTCTTTAGAACAAAATCAGACAGCTTTATGAATGAAACAGTTTTAGATCAAACCATCCTTCAACCCAGGACCCCTGAAATACTTTCTCCCAGAGCAGGCGTTGATCAACGATTCCTGCAGGAATTTGACAAGCTAGAAGATCTAATTGTGAATCTTGATCAAGATTTAGACAAAGCTCACTTTCAGAAGTCAATCGAACTTTCTACCTTAACTATTTCCACAGCTTCTGTTAAGCCTAAAATAGTTTATTAATCTCCTCCCAGCCCTTCATCTTCCATAACATCTGTCACCTCTCCTCCCATCACACATATTGTTGTTCAACCTCCTTCACCAATCATGGCAGAAAGATATGTTCCATTGGTGTTGGTCGCCCCGTTACATGCCATGCCTCAAGATTACCAAACCAGACTCCCTTAGTATGATAGTACTGGTCATATGAATGCACAACAACATGTTGACAAAATGAACGACTATTTTGATTTGCAGGAAGTAGATGAAGCTGATGTGCAGATGAGACTATTCGCACAGAGACTGACTGGAAAAGTAAAAAAGTGGTTCAAAACCTTACGTGCTACTTCCATAACTGACATTGTTTATTTTCATTAAATTTTCCTTGACAGGTGGGAGGTAAAGAAGAATCCTCTTCATATCTTGTCAGAATATGAGAATATCATAAGGAACCAAGGGGAGACAGTGTAGGATTACTACACCCATTTCAATAACTTATACAATGCAATTCCAGCTGACATCAAACCAGCTCAAGCCCTGACATTGATAAAATTCCCCGATGGATTTGACACTGACATGTCATATCAACTAAGGGAAAGAAACTTCATTACTCTAGAAGACATGGAAAAAAGAATCGTTAGTGTGGAAGAAAATCTTTTGGCCAGAAGGGCTAGGCAGAGAACAAAAAGGAGGGTCATCATCAAGGAAGAACCTTCTACTTCTTCAGCATATGCCAAACTAGATTCTCTAGCTAGAGCTATGGATAAAATGATGGAGAGACTCACTATAACTGACAGGAATCCACCTAGGGAGAACAAAGTTTCTCCTCAAATTTGAAACCCAAATTTCAGAAGAAATCTGCCCCAAATATGGTAGAGAGATCCTATAGATCAAAGAGAACAGAGGGGGCTCGACCAACAGATCATACCTCCCCTCCAGGAAAATTATGTTAATGATGGGGAGGAGGTAATCGAGGAGTTTTATGACACTCACATAAACCTCATGGGCGTTCATGACGATGAATCCATTTTTCTTACCCAGGAAGAGCATGAGATATTTCTCTTGTCTCAAACATAGGTCAATGAGGAAGCATAAGAAACAGAACAATAGGCATTTGAGAATGCTATAATGGAGGTCCATTGGAAATATAACCTAACGATCAAGAGGGAAAATGACAACCCTCCAAAGAAGGCTGCTGAAACAAAGAAGGCTACTGAAACAAAGAGAACAGTCGAAACTAAGAAAACCTCAGAAAACTCTCCCAAGAAAGTACCTAAGAGGAATAATGTTGAATATCCTACACAACAAACTCCAAAAATTCTACAAAGATCAAATCAGACTGAAGTATCATCAACCAATCAACCAAGGGAACCTGGCCACAAAGCTCTGATAGATAAACTAGAGGCACAGACCCAAAGAAAATCCTCCATCATTTTCAACCTCGAAGGGGAACTAGCTAAATTGAATATTCCCATTCCCCTCTCCTAGCTGATGAACAAGAACGCTTACAGGTCGTAGTTGATTAGAGATTTAAGCATCGAACTTGAGATAGGTACTAAGGATTTCAATGTTGGATCTGTAAATCACTCGAACACAGTAAATCTTGTTGATGACCAACCAGATCTCCTGTTTGGCCCTGAAGTTGATGGTCAAACTGATAATGGTGCCATGGCACCTTTTTACATCAGCCTAAACATCCACAACTTGATATTACACAATGCTACGTTGGATTCAGGTGCCTCTCACAACTTGATGCCCAAATCTGTGATGGAAAAATTTGGACTCAAGGTCACTAGACCATACAAGGATTTGCATTCTTTCGACTCCAGTAAGGTCAAATGTATAGGACTGATTAAATACTTATGCATCACCCTAGCTCAAATCCCAACAAAGAGTATGGTAATGGATATAGTGGTTGCAGATATTCCCCCAAAATACGATATGTTACTGTCAATATCATGGGGAGCTAAGCTGAAAGGAACCCTATAGCTAGATATGTCCTATGCCACCATCCCAGTATTCAGACAACATAAGAGATTGTACAGAGAAACCTTGATTAAGTATATGGTTAGCAGTCAGGAAATGCCACACAACTACCCCCTATACTCTGCACACTCTAATCTGGATTCTTTCACTCTATACAATGATGGTGATTTGGAAGAAAAAATAGCTCAGCTGGAAGATGATACACATGATTCGAAATAAAACAAATCCATCATTAAGGCAAGAAAGGTTGAAACTATGGAAAGTGAGGAACTCCCAGCAGATGTTTGGAGCATGGATTTCGATGGGGTAGTGAGAAAGGAGGGAGACAGAGCTAGAGTTTGGTTACATAATCACAGATCAAAGTATTTAGAGAGCCATTCCTACAAACTAAATTTCCAATGCACTAACAACATAGCTTAGTACGAAGCTTTGATGCTCAGCTTGAAACTATTGAAGAAAGTTGGTGCCAAACAGATAATGGTAAGGGGTGATTCTGAATTGATTATCAAGCAAATCAAAGGTGAGTATGCAACTAAACATCCCAGACTTAGAGCCTATAGGAATGTTGGTTTGGATGCCCTTCATAACTTTACTGAAATTGACTTGCAGGTAATGCCTAGAGGACAAAATATACTTGCAGACGGTCTAGCTACATCAACAACTACCTGTAAAATTCCTTTTCGTCGCACTCGCAAGTACACTGTAGAGGTGAAGTGCATACCAACCATTCCTGACAACATCAGATACTAGCAGGTATTTGGAAATGACGATCAAATTGAAGACTTCCTACAGTGTCAGAATGATTTTGAATGTACAAACATAGATTTAGAAAATGATGATAAGATTGTAAATAAATCTTCTTTTGAAAGTGGTAGTGTAAATAACGTAGATTATGAAGGTTTGAATTAAAATAAAGTAGATGCAGATGAATTGAATGAAAATGAGATAGATTCTAATATTCTATAGTTGAAAAGTAATGTGTTACCTAGAGGTTTAGTTCCGCTAGAAGACTTGTTCGATTTTAACGATGTAGCCAAAAAACCAAAAATTGAAGCTAGTGGTAAGGAGGTCGAAGAGTGCAACATAGGAATAGATGAAAATCCCAAGATGATAAAACTTTCTAAATATCTACCCCCTAAGAAAAAAATCAAATGCATTGAACTGTTTAAGGAATATGTGGATGTGTTTGCATGGGGTTATGAGGACTTAAAATCCTACGACACAAGTATCATGCAACATCAGATTCCCATAAAAGAAGAACAAAAATATTTTAGGCAGAAACTTAGGAGAATAAATCCCAAGTTGCTTCCCCTGATAGAGAAAGAAATTAAAAATATGTATGATGCAAAAATCATAGTCCCCATTAATATTTTACAAATGGGTTTCTAACCTAGTTCCTACCAGGAAGAAAACTGGTGATATAAGACTTTGCATAGATTTCAAAAATATAAACAAAGTCTCTCTCAAAGACAATTACCCATTGCCCAAAATGGACCACATTTTTCAAAAAGTAGTTGGGTCCAGTAGGATCTCCTTACTAGATGGTTTCTCGGGCTACAACCAAGTCATTGTCCACCCAGAAGATCAAGAGAAGACAACATTTACCAAACCCTGGGGAACCTTCATGTATGTGAAGATGCCCTTTGGCTTGATGAATGTTGGTGCCATGTTTCAAAGGGCAATGAATATTTCCTTTGTGTATGAACTAGGAAGATTTATAGTCATATATCTGGATGATGTGACTGTATACTCCCAATCTGATGATGAACACTTGCAACATCTTAGACGTGTTTTTGAGAAGTGCAGAAAATTTGGGATTTCGTTGAACCCAAAAAGTCTCTTTTCGGTTTAGAAGAAGGAAAGTTGTTGGGACACATAATATCTAAAGACGGAATTAAAATAAACCCCAACATGATAGAATCCATCCAGAAGGTGGAACACCCCAGGAACATCAATACAATCATTCATCAGAAAAATAATTTTCCTTAGAAGGTTCATACCCAACTTAGTTGAACTTCTTAGGAACATCACTAATATGCTAAAAAAAGACACAAAAATAAAATGGAACACTAAATCCAAACAGTCATTTGAGCAGGTGAAACATGCACTCACCCAAGCCCCAGTCCTGATAAGCCTTGACTACAATAAAGACTTTTATATTTTCTCTTTTTCATTTGACCACACCATAGTAGCAATACTGTTACAGAAAAACAATGAAGGGTATGAACTACCCATATAATTTTTCAGCAAAGATTTGAGAGATGCTGTGTTGAACTACAACATAATGGAGACACAAGCCTTTGCCCTGGTAAAGGCCATAAAGGACTTCAGAGTATATATTCTCCATTCTCACATAATTGCATATGTTCCAAACACAGTGGTAAAGGATATCCTGACTCAGGACAATCCAGATGGCAGGAGAGGAAAATGGATTGCAGTCATTCTGGAATATGATATCAAAATAAACCTACTAAACTGATCAAAGGACAAGGTTTGGCCAAGCTAATGGCTAAATCTATTTTTCATGCACTAGATATTAATTTTTTGGCTACAGTTGACGAACAGGAAGAGTAGGCGATTCCAAATGTAAAGGAAGTATTCTTAAACTCTCCTTGGTACGCAGACCTCATTTTTGTACTTCATAACTTACAAGTTCCTCCTGGTTTGACTAAGACCAAAGCCAAATTTATCAAACTGAAAGCATTGAAATTTTGTATTTTAGAAGGTAATCTTTATTGGAATGATCCTGGTGGTATTTTTCTTAATTGCCTATTGAAAGACGAAGATGACAAAGTTCTATAGGATTTCCATGCAGGAGACTGTGGTGGACATCTGACTTGGAAGACTACAACCAACAATGTTTTGAGAGCTAGATTCTACTGGCATACATTGTTTGTTGGCGTTCATCAAAAAGTTGCTACCTCTCCCCATGAAACCCATCTCAGTGGAAGCCCCTTTCCAACAATGGGGTTTGGACTTTATTGGAGAAATACACCCATCCTCCTCGGGCCAACACAAGTGGATCCTCACGGCCACGGACTACTTCACAAAGTGGATCGAGGCTGTGCCATGTAGGCACGCTACTGACTTTTTTATCATTAAATTTTTAGAAACTAATATCTTGTCTCATTTTGGATGTCCCAGAAAAATTATGGCTGACAATGGAACGACCTTCAAATCCAAAAGAATCATAGATTTTTGCAGCCAATACCACATTACCTTGGGACACTCAACAACTAATTACCCTCAAGGAAATGGGCTAGATAAGTCCTCAAACAAAAGTCTGGTCAATATTCTCAGGAAAACACTGCAAGAAAATAAAAAATCATCGCATAATAAGTTGGTTTTCTCACTTTGGGCTGACAAAATAAGCACCAAAATATCAATTGGCATGTCTCCATACCAATTGGTGTATGGTATTGAAGCCGTTTTTCCCCTTTCCTTAGGTGTCCCTGTCATGAAGCTATTGTAGAAAGTGAAAGTAGAGCCAAATGATGTCCAGAGGAGGATAAATCAAATGATCCACTTAATGCAATCTAGAGAGGAAGTCTACAACAAAATGCAGGTCATCTAGGAGAACATCAAAAATATTTTTGACAGAAGTACTAAAGAAGGTGATTTTGAGTTAGGCAACCTGGTTCTGAAATGGGATTCTAGAAGTGAGGACAAAGGTAAGCATGGATAATTCAATAGCCTATGGAAAGGCCCTTACACCATTCATGCATTTAGAGGAAATAATGTATTCTTGCTAAAAAAACATTGATGGAACAGACCTGTCAAGTGGACCAGTTAATGGCAGGATGATGAAGCATTATTCGCCTCCCCAATAGAGATCTCATGAATCCATATTCATTGTACATACCATTTCCCTCTTCATATAGGTTTTGTGTAGGTGATATTGATCGAGTGGTTGAAGCCCGCAGAGAAGGCCCTAAGCCACTGACCAATGCCACCAAGTTCCCAAAATAAAAACAAAAACAGATAGTAGAAATAAAGCAATGGAGGAAACTGTTATAGACATCAGAAAGTAGGTTCTTGGCACTTCACAAGGAAAGTACCATCCCTAGGCAGGGATGATTTTAAGGATGAAAAATTATTTTAAAATGTAGAAACCTTGGCGAATATTACTAATCCTTCATATGTCAAATATAAATGTTTGGCGATATTTTTAAAAAAATATTCAAATTTGTAAGTATTTTATATAGTTTTTATAAAATTTTGATGATTTTTAAGGTAAAATAATTTTATCCTATAGAATTTGGGCAAATCATTTTTAAAATAGCGAATCTCATTTTTGGAAAACCATGGAAAATTGGCCCATGAGCGAAATTTAGCCCCTAAAATCATCCATGTCCCCAGGTGGAGCTGTTGTTATAACCCTATAATTTATAGGATCATCTAGTGACTGGAAAATTTTCACTATTGATGTATGTTGTCTTGCAAATAATATTTCATTCCTGCAAATTATTTTCAAAAAGAAAAAGAAAAGAAAAGAAATAAAAAGAAAAGAAAAGAAAAAAGAAAAGAAAAGAAAAGAAATAAAAAGAAAAGAAAAGAAAAGAAAAAGAAATAAAAAGAAAAAGAATAAAAGAGGGCATAAAAGAAAATGAATAAAGCGCCATGCAATAATTATGACTTGATCCATACAGTTTAAAGATGGCCAAGTCCTTTTGAATTTATGTTGATAGGATTAGTGAATAAGCTTGGCTAAAACTGTTTAATCTTAGCCAAGTAGATAGGTTAGCTAGTGAATAAATTTGATCAAACTATCTAATCTTGGTCAAATAGCCCCAGGGTAGAGTAATTTCTTAGCCCAATAGTCTAATCTGGGATAAATGCGATAGGTTACTAGGTCAGAATATAGATTAGCTGGGTTTATTTCAATAAAACATGCATGATGTTTGAGGAAAATGCAGGATCCTAATGTTTGAGGTGTTTTCCTAACCCTATGATGACAAAGGCATGGGAAGCAGTGCATAAAACCCACAAAAAGCACTAAGCCTAAGTTTGCACTGCACAATTTTTGTTTCTCGCCTAGATAATAAAGAGCGCGCTGAAATCAACGATTGATCTAGTTGTGCGCAGATCAATCGTGGACATCGAATTCTAGACCCCCTCGACCGTTCTAATTTTAACAGTGGGGGGGGGGATCCGACATGGTGAATAAAGGGCACTCTAAGATCAATGACTGATCTAGTGACACTCATTTCAACGACAGACAATAAATTCTGGATCCCCC
>JZKD02S1631916.1:55974-76845 GCA_000966675.3 Picea glauca | reverse complement strand
GAGACCGGCCACCGTTCCTCGATCCTGATCCTGGGCTCCTCCTCTTCTTTGTCCTCCAACTGCTTTGCCTGAATTCTTCTTAGTCTTGAGGAAAGGCTAAAGGGTTGGGACAAATGGATTCGGCAATTGGGCAGAGTTTCTTTACTATCTTTTTCCCTCCTCCAAATAGTACCCCTACCCCTTCTTTTATAGGCTAGAAGGAGCTAGGGTTTTGGACGAACTCTCAGCCATGCATGGTTGGGATTTTCAGTTAACTGGCCCATAGCTTTTTGTCCCGTCGGAAACTTTCCATTTTTTGTGATTCTGAAGGCAAACGCGGGCTGTAGTGCACCTACTAGCGTTTGCCCGCGGGCTGCAGTGGGCCTGCTAGTGTTTGCCCGCGGGCTGTAGTGGGCCTGCTAGCGTTTACTTTTTTAAAATGGAGTTTATAGAAGAGTTGTTCAGTAGTTTTTTGGCAAAGAAGGGATATGAGTTGGCCTGATGCCAGGTAAGCATGTGTGGTGCAATTTAGGGTTATAACACCCCCCGACCATTCTACCTTTAACGGTGGGGGGAAGGTCCTATGTAGAGACTAAAGTAAGAACATAAATCAACGATGGATGTAGCGGTGCTTGGATCTACGGTTAGAATAAGATCTTGGACCCCCCCAACCATCCTACCTTTAACGTTGGGGGGGGGGGGTCCAAAATGAGGCGGTTTCTCCTGACAAACCCCATCCCAACGTGTCGTCAACCCATTGCATAAGACTCCCTCCGCTCCAAACCACTTATTGTTTACCACCCTTCCGAATTACCGCCATACCGCCAATGCCTCATGACATCATCCTCCATTATCCCGCCACCTCATGATGTCATATCTCATTACCCATCCTTACAAAGTCCTGTCTCATAACTCCGTCATCCTTTCCCCTCCATTCGCCCGTTACAGGTTACATCCCATTCCTCTATCATCCAACCATCGTCCTCCACATCATTCTGGCACACTTGTCACCCGTCCTTACATGCCACCTCATGCCTCAAGTGATCTGTTGGCCATTTATTATGGGCTAACATACCTGTTAGTCTGCACCTAACGGATACCCGTTTTCTTAATCCTAAACCCCGTTTCCACCATTTATGCACTGCTCGTATTCCTTACATGCCCAAAAACTATTTGTCTCTCCTTCCCAACCAGTAATCCAGTCGTAGCCTTTGTCTACTAATTTTTTGTTTCAATGTGCAGGTACCTATTGGATCGATGGTGCCTAAATATAAAAGATCAAAGGTCAAGGAAAATCCATTCCTCCCACCTCCTGTCGATCTTTACTGCATTCTTCTTGCAGATAAGGAATACCTGATCACAAAAACCAAGTTCGAATTTGACTTCGCCGAACTGCCCACATGGTTCAAAGACACATTCATGGATCACAACAATGAGATTGGTCTTTGGGAGTCAAATATCCCTCTGGATCTTTTTCCCCAAATCCACCATTTTCCCAAATTCACCCTCAAATGTCAGGCGCATTACTTCCTTGACCAAAGAACCATTGTATCATCATCTGGACAAACTCTTTTATCCATCATACATGCGGCCATAGATCAAATGATGCAGATACCTAGAGCCAAATCCCATTCCCCCCTCACCATTGAAGCGCATACATAAATGTACCAGAATCTTACTTTTCACCAAAGAGCACAAATTTTTGAGTTGTTCCTTCCACAGGATGCCCAATTTCCCAAGAAAATTCCCCCTTACCATTCCTCCATGTTCTCGGAAAAGGGAAACCAGATTATCTCATCATTGTGTTGTTTGCTCGGCTATTTCTCAAATGAGTGGGTGGACGAACCCATCTTGGGTTTCCTATCCATTTTCTCGATTGAAGAAAAGGCCTCCATCCAGTTAGATTACAACACATTTTTGGCTGAAAACATCCATGATCTGCTTCTCAAATTCGCCACAAAGGGCATGTTCCAGTATTCATCAATACCAACTTATATGTTCATTGTCTCCCAAGTAGACATGCTCTCCTTCCCTATGCAAAGGATGGACCAGGATGGAAAACCACATGTTGTAACCTTTTGTACTTCGCTGCTTAGAAGAAACTCCACAGAATTCGATTTCAAATAGTTTATTGAGCATTTTTACCATCCAGTGGTAAGAATTCTCAATGGCAGACTAGAGCCAAGGATAAATGAGGAGGTCCAGAGAATCTTACACCTCTCCAACCTCGCCAAAATTATAGATTGGTACCTTTATCAAAATCATACTGAAATCAGGGTATATGGATGTGAGTCGGCACCATACAATATGCCTACATATTTACCTGTTAGGATATTTTCCATGGATTTTATTAGGAAAATGATCAATTTGGATGATATACATTTTGTATCTCTGAAGAAAAAACAACAGATGAGAATCAAAGGGAAGATAGGACCTTTTATCTGTAGTAGTCGAGCTGCCGGGGACGAAGAAAATAAATTATTAAAGGAAATGAAATTCAGTACCAGTTTTACTTAGCATTATGATCCTAGTGGGATCATTGCAGGGATGAGAGCGGAAAACAAAAGTTCTCCATACGCTCATACACTCAAGCCTGACATTGAGAAATTTACTAACCAGACAGAGTGTCATGTGAACACCTTGGAAGACACTGAACAATAGTCTTCCCTAACCATGACTTCATAGACTACCACTCGCCAGGTACCAAAGGTAAAAAGACTGAGGAAGGATGCTTCTCCATCAGTCACTGAAGTATAAATAGAGGATTTTCAGGTATATAGTAAGAGGCTTAAAACAACTCACACCACTCACAGGTCTAGGGAGGAAGAGACCCAGTCTGCCAAAGTGGTCAGGGAAGAAAGCACACCCCTCCTTCAAGCGACCATCAGATGATACCTACTTCTTCTTCAAAGAAGAAAACTGATACCACTATGACCACACAACCTCCACAAGGATATATAAAGATGAACATTTTTTAGAAATACGATATGATCAAAAAGAATAATCGAACACTGACTAGCAGCACGTATGCTTAGTTATGGAAGCAAACATCCACAATACAACATAGACTATTATCAGCTTTTGATATAGAGAAAGGAAAAATGCACCTAGAATTTCTGCAAGCACAGGTACCTCAACCCACAAAGATCACTAACTATAAAAGGTCAACCCTTGAATTTGATACCAAACAAGTTCATCCAGCTGACCAGATGGATCTGCACAAGCAGACTAGAGAAATTGTTTTCTCCACATTGGCCCATGCTTCTTCTACTGCTACAAAATTACAAGTTTCTCTGAACAATGTCTAGACTCAGTTAAAGTTGGAAAAGATATCATCTTTTGCCAAAGATAATAGAATCAAGTCTTTAGAAGAATTGGTGCTCAATATTGGGTATGACCCCTTGAATGTAAAATCAATAGAGGAGATGCTAAAGAAAAATAATGTCGACATAGCAACTCTAAGAAAGAAACTAAAAATGCCACCTACAGAAGAATCATAAGATAAAGAAATAGCTGAGACGGAAGATGAGAAAAAGGAATTGCTAAAGCTAATCATGCAGCAGAACGCACAGATAAAGGAAATGGAGGCAGATTTGGAAAGGTTGTTGAAGGTGAAAGAGAAGACAACACCTATGGAATTCATCCCACTGAGTCCTTTTCCCCTCATAGCAGTTAGCACGACAATAGTACCAACAACCACTAAAGTAGAAATTCCATCGACCCCCCCACTGACAGCCCTGGAAAAATATGTTGAGCTAGCAAAATCAATGGAGGAGATGACCTTGGAAGGAACAGAAATCAGCAGACTAAAAAAGGATGTTGAAAATATCCAGGAGCTTAAGTCTTCCTACCAAACAAGCTGCAACATTGAGAGGCAAGCAACGAAAAATCTCAAGTAGGAAATACAACAACTTCAGAAACAAACAGTGGGAGGAAAAATGCTAGCAGAGGCTAAGGAGAATATTTGTATGGATATCTCCAAATCCATAAATGAAATACGACCCATGTTGCAAATCATGTTCTAGCAACATGACCCAGTGCTAAGAAGCAGACAGGATATCGACAAGATAAAAGGAGAGCTGGGTGAAATGCCCACAGAAGCTAACGAAATCATTAGGTTTCTGAATTCGAGAACCATGGAGGAATTGGAAGACTTGAATATTGAAGATAGGAAAGATACTATCCTTGAAGTCAAGAGGGTGTTGACCAAAAAATTATTGAGGTTGCAGCTAGAAGAGAAAGTCCAGAACATGGACATCGGAGTTCAGAGGTTCTTCAGCAAGGTCAATGCCCTACAAAAGAAAGGTCTTCCTGGTTTGATGGTGTTAAATGACAAGTTGATGACCCTTCCTGACTACAAGAAGAAGACAGTTATAGTGGCCAAGGATAGTTCTAAGTTCTTAGGGATAGAGGGAAGCATAACATGCAAGGATTTCTTGGAGATTTTGCAGCCGGACCTCAACATACAACATGAAATCAAATATATTTTCATAGTCAAGCCGACCTTTGCCAAATATACTAAAATGGATGAAACCTACCGAAGAATGCTCAAAATCACCATTCCCAGTCAGCTGAAATGGGAAGAGCTATGCAATTTGATCGAGTAAAAGATGAGGTGTCCAATCCAAGTTAGCAAGCAAGAGCAGTCAAAGTCACGTGAATGACTCACCAATGTTTTTCCCGAGAATCAGCATGGGAAATCCGACAGATCATCATCATTTTCTACTTTTTTGTATCTTGTAATCTAGTTAGTTAGATTTAGGATCTGCCACGTCTTGATCATTAATGACGGGTTCATTTGTAGTTTTGATTATAAATAATTCAAACTTGGAAGTATTGAGGGTTGATCTTTACGCCCGAGCAAGTTGTAAGCACTGTAATTTTTATTAGATATCTACTAGTAATAAAAGGGATGTTTCACAGGATTCTCGTGTGTTAGTTGTTGGTGAATTTTTCGCATCTTTATTGAATGTTTATCTCTCTCGGTACTCATGTTTTTTTTCTAACTCTGATTATTTGAAAGTAACGAAAGTTTTAGAATTTATCCTCGTATACTCTGTTTTTGACTTTTAATGATCTAAATGTTTTCTTCTGACATTATAATTAAGAAATTCTTAAATGCTTCTTGGTTATAATTGATTATCTCATTCTTTTCTTCTTTACATCATTTTATGCTAAAGAATCGAACAGTTGCATTATCCTTCCCTGTGAGAATACCTTTTAAAGCATGTTAGTCAGTCTCAAATTTTATAAAACATACCCCATAGCCCAATGGATGCTTAAGCGACATTTCAGCCATTTTTTAAAAACAAACAACTCATTCCTATTCATTTTAACTAGCCTAATATCTGAAATTTGAAACAAAGTTAAATCTTACAGAGAGATCCCTCTCTGAAACTGGCAGGGCTAGATCCTAGTTTCAAAGTGGCTGGATAAAGTTACCTCTGGTAAATTTCTTCTGCCTTTCAACAACCTCTGGGAATTTACAGAGTGATAACATAATCAATGTCTGCAACCAATTTAATTGAATGTAATTGATTTCCAGTTACCTGGAATCTAGGACAGTTACTAGTATTCAATTCAATGGAACTTCATTCGACACTTCAAACGACATCTCATCCGGCACCTCATACGATACTTATGTGTTAAGTGCATTTTCACCTCTTATAATGGATAGCCTCCAAATTTAATTTTTTTTTGACAATCACAGTAGTTAATGAGCAGAGGCAAAATACTCCACGCTCACTCATTCTTCTTGCATATGACATATAATGTCAAAACCTACAATGAACGGGTTATAGCAAGCATAAAACATTTGTTTTCAAACCTACAATATGCATCTTGTAATGGAAGATAACCAATGAAGAGTGGTCTATAAAATAACTAATAAAGAGTGGTCTATTAAGCATGAGTTTAGTAATTTATAGCACACAGGAGTTAAGCATTTTCTTTTTTTTTAAATAACATGACTATCAATGTAATAACCTGTATCATGGTAATAATACAAAAATTCTTGCAAAGACTTATTTCTCCAGGCAATGATCATTTGTCAGCTCATGAACCCCTCCCCCACACCTAAGTATTGTGGCACCTCACAATCAAAAGTATAGGAAACTAGTCAGCATCCCTCAATAGCTGAAGATTTACAGTATGTCAAGTGTAGAGATAAAATTTCATAGATTGGTCTGACGAGACAGTTAGGAGATGGCCCCACCTATAGGATAAGAGATCCTATATATAGATAGGAAGAGGTAGGCAAGAGAGTTTTGAGATAGTATTAGAGTTATTTCCCAATGGAAATTTTATGGAGTTCATTAACCTTAGCTTAACTACACATACTTCATGTCATCTTTGTCCGCAAGTAGTGCCATACATCAAGACAAGTTTAGATTTATTATTTATTTTTGTCAGATTACCATCCTCGCTAGGTAGAATTCCCCACTGCCAGCAAGCATGTTCAGTACTCCAGTGGGTTTACCTAGTCATACCACAGGCCGGTACCCACTGCCAGCAGACCTGTTCAGTATCCCGACGGGTTAGCCTCTTAAACCCTCAGAGACTGGCCCTTCATCTTTTAAGATTTTAATATAAGATTGCTTATGCAAGAAGATGGGGGGACAACTCTGAAAACAACTTTTTCTTTCTTTTTTTTCCTTTTTAATTGGGATGGTATTTATGTTAGAGGATGCCTTTCCGTTATATTGTTTAGTGATTGTCCAGATGTAAGGGGTAATTAAGAGGACGTGGCATATCTAAAGATATGATATAATCAAGCTATTTAGTGTGTAGTGGATGGTACCATTGAGAAAGAACAGAAAGGTATCTCTAGGCTCAACTCACTTTCTTCTTTTGTAATTAATATGATGTTTCCATGAATAATTGCTAATTATACCTCCTTGTTACTCTTTGATAAAGACACTTGACTCACTTACTCAGGTTTCTTGGAAAAACTGTACAAGAGACCTCTAGGCTTGATAGTTAGTATATCACTTCCTTATACAGTGGTAAAGAGTTTCAAGAGCAACTGCTTAGAATGCTTTAAAAAATGATAATTTTTGCAAAAACATGGCTAATTATAGTAAGTCAATATTCATTTGATGCTTTCACAAAATTCAAGTATAACAATGTTTTGAATAAATATCCTTGAAGCTGTGTACTCCTGGTGAAATAATTACTTACAAAAACCTCTAGAATTACCTTATTAACAAAATTCAAAAACTAATTACATATATACAGTAGGAAATTCAGAAAAAAATTCAAGAACAAGGGGGAACTTCCCCATCTACTAAGGCCGATGCCTTGTCAGTTGACATGACCTGTAGAAAATCCTCTCTGGAAATGGGCTTATGATAAAATTTAATTTGGTGTCCATTTCCCACAAAGGAGATTTGTCCATCATCAATTGTTTTATTTTTTACAGCTCCATTGTCATATACGGTGTCTACCTCGTAAGGGCCCAACCAACGGGTGGTAAGATTTCCTTTGAAGGTTTTGAACTAGGAATCAAACAATAGGGCCCAATCACCAAGCTGGAAGTGCTTCTTTTTAATAAACTTTTCATGCCACTTGCTCCTCTGGTTTTGGACTAATATCGTTTGTTGGATGGAATCTTGCCCGATTTCATCCAACTCATTCAACTGTAGGTCTCATTACTTCTGAGCCTCATCCAGGTTCAATCCTAATTCTACGACAATGTGAAAGGTCCTTATTTGGAATTCTATAGGTAAAAGTACTATTTTCCTGTACACTAGCTCATAAGGGGTATGTCCAGTGGTATTCCTCCAGGTGGTCTGATATGCCCACAAATCCTTTAGGAGCCTATCAGCCCAATCCCGGTGATGTAACTGAATAGTATTGGTCAAGATGGCTTCTAGAACTTTCATTGTAGATTCTGCCTGACCATTGTCTTGAAGGTGGTATGGAGAAGATTTACGGTGTTTAATCCCATATTTCTCTGTCAGCTCTTTCATTAGCTTGGAAGTGAATTGAGTGCCTTGGTCGATAACAATTTCATGAGGGACACCGAAGAGGGTAAATATGTATTCATAGATGAATTCTACAATAGAATTCTATGTGTCCCTAAATAGGGCTTTTGCCTTTACCCATTTGGTGACATAGTCCATACAAATCAAAATATAGTTCTTCCTATGGGACATGGGTGAAATTGGTCCTACAAAGTCGAGGGCCCACTTTTCAAAGGTTTCTATCATAACTTGGGCTTGCAAAGTCATTTCGTTAGATGATGTAGGTCTTCCTATCCTTTGGAAACTATCACAACTTCTCACATACTTGGTAGCATCTTTGAAAATGCTAGGCCAATAGTAACCCGAATGTAACACCTTACATGATGTACATTTGTCAGAGAAATGGCCACCACATGGTCCATCATGACAACTTCGTAGTATATCAGGTACCTCGTCCTCTCTGACACATCTACGAATAATCAGATTAGGACCTGTGCGAAAACTATCATGACCAACCCAAGAGTAATTAGCACTCTGTGTAATAATTTTCCGCTTTTCATGAGGTGACAAATGAGAAGGTAACTTCCTAGTGGACAAATAGTTTTCCATATCTGCAAACCATGGGGTATTGATAGAAAGGGAAAAGATATGCTCATCTGGGAAACTATCATCTACAGGTATATCATCATCCTTATTCTTTATGTAGGAAAGAAAGTCAGCTACTACATTATCCTTTCCAGGTCGGTCAAGCACAGTGATATTAAATTCTTGCAATAACAAGAGCTACCTAGTCACTCGGCCATTAGTTATAGGTTTTTTCATGAGGAATCTAATGGCAGAGTGATTGGTATGTAAAAATAATTCATAACCTGTAATGTAATGACGAAACTTGTTAATATCATGAACAACTGCCAAGAATTCCTTCTCGGTGACTGTGTAGTTTAACTCGGCAAGGGACAAGTTCTTTATTACAAAATAAATGGCATAGGACTATTGGTCCTCTTTCTTCCCTAATACCCCTCCTATTGTAGTGTCGGAGGCATCAATGGATATATGAAATGGGAGAGTCCAATTGGGCCCTCTAAGAATTGGTGCCATAGACAGCTTGGCTTTCAGGGTTTCAAAGGCAATTTGACATTGCTCAGTCCAAACAAAATCAACATCTTTTATCAATAATCCAAACATAGGTGCAACAATCTTTGTAAAATTTTCAATAAACCGTCGGTAATATCCGTCATGTCCGAGAAAGCTTCTCACCTCTTTCTGAGTCTTGGGGGGTGGAAGTCTAACAATGACCTCAATCTTTGCAGGATCAACTTTGATCCCTTCAGATGAAACATGATGTCCTAGAACCACTCCTTCAATTCACAACATTTTGCATTTTTCAGGACTTAGAGATAGGTTCATTTCTTGGCATTTGATGAGGAATTTTTCTAAGTTGTCTAAGGCTTCCCGATAAGTGTTGCCATAGACTATGAAGTCATCCATGTAGACCTCCACACAATCATGAATAAGATCTACAAATATCCTTAATACTGCTTGTTGAAAAGTGGCAAGAGCATTACACAATCTAAATGGTAAGACCCTATAGGCATAGGTTCCCCAAGGACAAGTAAAGGTAGTCTTGTCCTGGTCCTTGGGTGCTATAAGAATCTGATTGTACCCACTGTACCCATCTAGAAAGGAGAAATATTTCTTTCCAGACAAGGTATCTAGAACTTGGTCAATGAAAGGGAGAGGAAAGTAGTATTTCATAGCGGCTTTGTTGAGTACCTGGAAATCAACACAAATTCTCCATTTCCTGGTCACATTCTTCGGAACCACTACAAGCGAGGATACCCACTTACTGTCGGAGATGGGATAGATAAATCTGACATTTAACAACTTTTGGATTTCCTCCTTGACTATGTCTTTGAGTGCTAGGTTCATCCTTCTCTGGGGTTGCCTAACATGTGTCACTTCCCCCTGGGTATATATGTGATGGATGCATGTGTTAGGGTGTATGCCCTTCATGTCAGTGTATTCCCAGGTAAATGCTCCTGATTGTTCTTTAAGGATATCTACTAATTGTTTATGTTGGTCTGTATCTAGCCCAGAGTTTATATGTAAAAATTTCCCTGGACTAATCTCGTAGGGCATAGTATAAGACATGGTAGACTCATCTATTTTGAAAATAAAATATGTCAAAGATAAAATGGATGGATCCAATTGTTCTTGAAATTATTCCCCAAACATGTACTCAAATTGGGGAAAAGACTGTGGAAAATCCACACATGTGATAGTAGAAATGAACTGGTTTAGCACAGTTTTTGGTGTATTCTCCTGAAGTGCCCTTGTATGGTCACTTGGAAATATGGGTTCTTCCCAGTCTTCGTTCTCGTATGGACATTCAAGCCACCATAGATTCTCCATAATAGGTTGAGCTGGAGGGTAAATGGTGAGCTTCTAGATAGAGAGACCATTTGAGATGGTCATTTCTCCTTCTCTACAGCCAATAAATGCATTGGCTGTGGCTAGCCAAGGTCTTCCCAAAATAACGGGATGGCCTTTGGAAATATCCTTTGAATGAATGACAAGAAAGTCTACAGGGCACTCACATGAGGCTAAAGTAACCATGATATCATCTAAAATTCCTTCAGGTATAACCCTAGTTTTATCTGCAAATTCCATAATGGTTGGGGTAGGCCGAAGAAGAGGTTGTAACTGTAATTGTTCCAAGGTAGTAGCAGTCATAAGATTGATAGTTTCCCCTAGGTCTATGAGAGTGTTTCCAATGGATACCCCATTAATGGTTATGGTCACTACGGGGTTTCCTAGATTCCCATATTTTGCTAGCTTTGGCTGCTCTGATATGTACTCAGAGAGTCCTCCTACCAAATGTAGTCTAGGAGGGTCCTTTTTCTTCCTACCTAGCTTCTTAATACACAATTATTTGACTACCTTACTGTATATTGGAATGTCTTTAATGGCTTGAAGTAGGGGAATTTTGACACAAATATTTTTCAATTCATTCAAAATGTCAAATTCCGGTCGGGTGGTAGGTTTCTCGATTACCAATCGGTCTGGATAAGGAGGGACCTTCGTAATTGGTGAAGGTTCATTCTGGGGAAGCTTAGGTTCTTGATTCTTCAGGACAATAACATCTTCCCACCTAATGTCATCCATGGGTTGTTTGGTGATTTCTTCTTCTTCTTCTTTATGGATGACTACTGAAGGTCTCTGCCTATATATAACTTTTCCCGATCTTAATTGAATTTCCTGTAATGGAACATGAGTAATAACATATGTCGAGAAAGCATTCATATCAACATTGTTAAGAGGTTTAGGGGGCTTATTATTGGGGTTCATCACTGGCTATGTCGGTAATAGTGTCGGTCTTGGGGAGATTGTATTTTGAAATTGTAGCGGTTTTTGTTGAGGAATAGGAGGTAAAGGTGGTGGAACAAAACCTGGCAAATGTTGCGGAGTGTTCGGTGGGAACTAAGGATAATGATGGCTAGACATATGGATAGGTGGATCTTGAGGGTTTCCTTGGTTGTGTCCTCCCCTCCATCCTTGAATCCAAGGATGTTGGTACTGAGTAGACCAGTTTTTCCAACCTGGTGAGTTTCACTATTGTTGTTGATAATAGGGTGGAACTTGAGACTGTAGATCCGGGTATGTGGGTTGATTCCTAGGCTGCCATGGCCTCCTAGGTTCATAAGAAGATTCCCCAAGATCTCCACTCCTATAGATGGATAATAAACTAGGAAAGGATGGAAATTTATCAGTTAAATGGTCTTCTGTGCAGAAGCCACAAACTAAAATGTTATCTAATGGGCATTCCTTTGAGGAATGCTTCCTCCTGCACCTTGGCAATATATGCTCATTTCTGCATTTTCCTCCTCCTGTTTCTTTTTTGTTTTAAGGGTGTCCAACTAGGAAACTATTGTGTTTAGGATGTATCTATTGAAATTTTCTAGAAGGTTCCCTATCTCTGCTCTTGAAATACCACCTGAACTAACTATTTTTAAGTTTCTATTGTAAGGGTCACGAACATTCTTTCCTGTTTTGGCTCTACTCCTTGAGTATTTTTTACACATTTCACATATTTTAGAAAATGGTTTATGAGAGATGTCACCTTATTCCATCAGGTTAAGCGTCTCTAAATATGCTTCTGAAATTCCCTTAAGGAAAAGAGCCCTAATTTCATCCTCTGGGAGGTCATAGTATTTGGACTTCTGGGAGTTATAACCAAATCTTCCCATATAATCTTCAAGGGTCTCATCTTCTGATTGTTGGATTTTAAAAATGTCATTACGAGACTCTTTGGTCTTGCAGTAGTCTTGGTACTTCTTGAGAAATATGTCCTTCATGGATTCCCAAGACCTAATACTGGATTCTCCCAACCCCATGAACCATATTAGTGCAAAGTCTTTGAGGGTGGCAGGAAAGAGTTTTAATTTCTTGGCATCTTGTATGTAGTTGTAGCTCCTACACAAGATGTCAAATTCAAATAGGAAGGTGTCTGGATGTTCACTGTTTTTACCATAAAAGGTAGGCAGTGATGAGAGAGGAATATTATTCATGTTGACATTTGGAGTGGTGTCTAAAATCGGAAACCCGAAGGTATTTTCGGTTTGGTTTCTAGTTTCTTATTCCTCCCCATGTCTTACATTGTTATGGTCCTCCCAATCATCCATATTGTCTTGGTTTCCAAAAAAAGAGTACCTAAGTGGTTTTATCTTTGAAGAGAATAAGGTTTCCCTTTGATGAAAAGGTCTTCCTACTGATTGGATGTATGGGACTCTACTTGAGCTAGTTGAGATTATTGGTGCCAAAGTTTCTTTGTCAATTTGAGAGATAATTACATTGGCTAAACTACCAAACAAAAGATTCACCTGTCTATGATATCTTTAAAATTAGGGTCCCCTGGTGGTGGTGTAAAAGAAAAGGTTGTATTGTTTGTTTGTGTGGAAGACTCGAGTGGTATTGCCTCCTTTCCTAATATGATTGATGCTTCACTTTATTGTTCTATAGTGCTCCATGTGTTAATATTTTCAGAGACTATTTTATCTCTCTGAGTTGAGCCAACTCCTGTTTTTCGGTATCGGTCTGCAGATTTTATAAGAAGAACGTTCCTTCCCCCAAAGAGATCAAAAGGAAACTTGGTTTAAAGGTGCGATTTAGATTTAATGTATCTACCTTGTGGGTCTCTATGCCTAGTCATGAAAGAAAGAAAAAACAAAAGAAAAAGATACCATTTGGTTTCCAGCTCTATTCATGAAAGAAAGAAAAAAACAAAAAGGAACAACTACCATTGGGTTTGGGGGAACCTACTATAGCAGATGCATAGGTTCTTACCTCTCGTCTTAAATTTCCCCCGCCACCAAACTAATGCTAAGGTCTAGAAATGATCTAATTCCTAACTACTTCTTACCTTGAGACAACTCCTCGACAACAACGCCAAAAATTATGGGTGTTATATATACACTAAAAACCCTCAATTAAATTGTCAACCTGAGGTAAGTAAACTTAGAGTTGTAGCAAAATATATGCCAAAGGTGGAAGGGCTGGTAGGAGTTTAGTCTAACTAAGGAAGGTAGCTATATAAGGCTAATCTACTCAAGCAAAGCTATCTAATGAGAAAACCTTACTAAGCAAATTGAAACTAGGTAACCTAAGTACTTTTGGGCCAAGGATCGATGGATAGTTCCTAAGAAAGAAAGTAAAACCCTATGTAAAGCAAACTAGTTCAACAATAAGAAATAAGCAACTATCTAAGCATATCAATAAGCAAATGACAAAAGAAAATTGTTTTAACTTGCCAACCTATATTCAATGAGTAACTACCCTATGAAAACAAATAAATAAACAAGCAATCAAAGACACCTAACTAAGCTACTAAAGAAAATAAACAAGTAAGCAAAGACACCTAACTAACCTACTAAAGAAAAAGACATGTAAGGCAAAGGCACCTAACTAACCTACTAAAGCAAAAGACAAGTAAGAAAAGGCAACTAACTAATGCTAGCGATCAAAGTAAAACTTCTCATTGAACAACTACCTAGCCTAAGAGGCAAGTGAACTAAATGCTTGATGCAAAACTAATACATGAAAGGAAATATAAGAGGCAACTGGACTAAATGTTTAATGCAAAACTATTTCTAATGCATCAAAGGAAATCTATTTTATTGAAAGCAAGAAAGGCTACCACTAATTCTTAATCTATAATAAGCAAACTACTATATATTCTATCAAAGCAAAGTCTATCTACCCTACAACAACAATAAAACTTTATTCTAATCTATGAAAGAAAGAAACTATCTTTAATCTATGAAACACTCAAATATAATGCCGGTGGTTGTGTGAATGTCTTTGGTGTCGGATGATATCTCAGTCGCACTTGAAAACAAAGGACAATTCCAATGGTATAAGCTCAACACTAATCTCAATGGAAAAATGAAAGGTATGGATTAAACAATCCAATAAGAGTTTAGCCATGACAAAAATAATGTTAAATACCCTACATATTCATGTATGAACCATCAACAACATAACGATATCATCATTATTCATGCCTATTCATGTATGAACCATTAACTAAGAAACATAATTGCATTTTAATCTATGAAAGGAAATTGCATAAAATAAAACTATGCTATGTCTACTCTAACCATTCAAACTGCAATAAGGAAATAATTAAAAACAGAAATTAAACTATGATATTAAAAAGTAAATTAAAACTCTATATTAACCAACAACTCATTAAATAAAATCTATATAAAACTGAAGTAAGAAAGCTATAACTAAAAACTAGAACTAATTCTATCCATCCATCAAATCCTTGTCAAAGAAAACTTAAATCAAACTCTGTTCTATTCTAATTAAACTTTGTTTTAAACTTTTAACGATAAAATCATAAATCAAGCATAATCTAACATCTAAATGCACATGGAGTTAGTATAGAGACTTGCAAGTCTGTTCCTAATCTACAAAATCAATGCATGCTAATACATATCATCATCCTAACCTGCAAAGAGAATCAAAAAACAATTAAGCTACAACAAACTAGTTAGCACAAGAAAAATATGCATGTACAGAAAATAAAAGAGAGAAATTAAATTAGGAAATTCACAAAAAAACATGAAAACAGTTACCAGACTGTTGGTGGGCCCCCCAGCAAGTCGTGGTCACTCTCTAAAATCACACCATGAGCTTAACAAGATGAATTCACCATTAAAACTTGAAAACGCAATTCTGGCATAATTTTGGCAATGTAAAATATCAAAACAGAGTAAAAACGTATTTGTCCCTATCACACTAATGTATCTGATGATTAACTTATGTATGATCATCCTAGTGGTATTTATAAGCTTACAAAGCCAAGTGGTCGACCACAGGAGGGTCGAACCACTTCTAATTTTAGAAAATTACAATAAATGATGCCCTAACTGATAAAACGAAGTGAGCCAATAATCGCCCTCTTTGAACAACTGAAACTGAGTTGTATGGAGCTTAGTAGCTGGAGGGAGCAAGGACAAACAAAACCCACGTGCACAATTTTCCCATCACTGGTCGCCAATACCTTAACCGCCAAGTCACCCTGCATTTTTGTGCAATACGCAGTGCTGGACAGAGTGCCAGATCGAGTGTTGGAACGAGTGTTAGATCAAGTGCCAAAACTAGAAACGTAGTGTGTTTTTTCCCTGTAACACCAAAAAAAACGTGAATTAGCTCTTGGAAATCATAAAACATGATGAATTATACTTGATTCAATAATTAAACATGAATTGCACGTACCTTATGGCAATCATACCGTTTTATCATAAAATTATTCAAAAATCTCCTTTAAAAGATGAAAAACGTATATTTACATGTTGCAAAAGTGTATAATATTCATCATAAAAATGATCATATCTCGGGCCCAACAAAACCCAACATGGATTCAACACTCAAATAGATAAGAGGGGTGATATTTATTGATGAACTAGAGGTTGAACTTATGATAGAATATCAACAACATAAAAAACACACAGTTAAGGAACCATTGTCATGTTATCATGTGCAAGAGGAAGCACCAGATGAAGATGACCTGCGCAAAATTCATATTACAGAATTTGAAGGTGAAAGAGAGGTGGAAGGTCCATATCTTGAATCAATTTTTTTTGTTGTGCCAATCAAAGTGAAGAAAGTCAACATTGGGACAACTGATAATCCCAAAATGGCTAACATTGGAGACTATTGAGATGAACAAATAGTAGAAATAATGACATAGTTATTGTGCGAATACAGTGATTTGTTCCCAATGACCTTTACAGAGATGAAAGGCATAGCAGGAGAGCTAGGAGAGATGAAGATACCTCTCAAACCTGAGGCCAGGTCTGTCAACAAAAGACCTTATATATTAAATCCAATATATAAACAGAAGGTGAAAGAAGAAATTGACAGAATGTTGGACGTTGATATTATAGAACCAATGGAGGAATCTGAATGGATCAACCCCATGGTAGTCCAAGAGAAGAAACAATGGGGGATTAGGATTTGTGTAGACCTAATAAAATGGAATGATGTATGCATACATGATCCTTTTCCTACACCTTTTATAGATGAAGTCTTAGAGAATGTGGGAGGAAAGGAAGCATATTCCTTTACAGATGGATTCTCAGGCTACTATCAGATCGAGATAACTCTAAAAGACAAGTACAAGACCACTTTTTCCACAAAATGGGGATCCTATCATTAGATAGTCATGCCTTTTGAGCTAAAGAATGCACCAACCATATTCTCAAGGGTAGTCATAGTTGCGTTCAAGGAGTTCATACATCAGTTTTTAGAAGTGTATCTAGATGATTGGACTATGTATATTGTCCTAAAGGACCATGTATAAGTTCTAAGGCTAATGTTGGAAAGATGAAGGTAGTGTTAGATATCATTGAATATCAAGAAGTGCATTTTTGGGACACCATTTGGAATACTATTGGGCCATATAGTGTGAAAACAAGGCTTGCTAGTAGATCCTGCCAAGATTGTAGTTATTGTCAATTTACCACCACCTAAATGAGTGTGCCAGTTGAGAGAAACATTGGGACATACAAGTTACTACAAAATTTTTATAAAAGGGTATGTGCAAATTACTGCACCAATGGAAAAACTGCTAAAGAAGGATATCAAATTTCAGTGGAATGAGGAATGTTAGCAAGGTTTGGATACCCTAAAGGAAAATATGGTCACAACACATATACTAGTATTCCCATATTGGGAAAAGACTTTTCATTTGCATGTATATTCCTCAGATATAGCACTGGGAGAAATTCTAGAATAGCCAGGAGCAGGGGATTTGGACCATACTATATCATTTGCAGGTAGAAAACTGTCAAAATCATAGCATAACTACAATACTACAGAAAGAGAAGGCCTAGCTATGGTCTATGCAGTTCCTAAATTCAGACATTAATTATTGGGAAAACACTTTAAGATGTTTATAGATCATTCATCCCTCAAATACCTAGCCAACAAGCTAGTGTTGGGGGCGAGGATCTGTAGATGGATACTTCTATTTCAGGAATTTGATTTTGAAGTAATAGTCAAACTAGGAAAGATGAATGCAGGACCTAATCACCTGTCAATGGTAACCAATGGAGAACAACCTACCAACTTGGAATACAACTTCCCTAATGCACATTTATTTTTAGTCCAAGTCGTCGACGAATATTTTGCTGACATTATTTAATACTTGAGTACATGGATTGGGCCACAAGAGTTTAATACTATGCAGAAGAAAAATCTGGTAGTTAGAGTTGCAGACTATCAATTGATTGCAGGACACTTACACAAAATGGGCATAGACAACATTTTGAGAAGATGTGTACTATAACATGAACGACCTAGAATTTTGGAAGAAGATCATGAGGGAATAGTTGGAGGAAATTATGTTAGAAAATCTACCATGCAGAAGGTATTGCGCATAGGACTATGGTGTCCAAAAATCCACAGAGATGCTAAGGAATATCAACATAAATGTGATGTCTGTCAGAGGGTTGGTAAACCTAACATAAGGGACGAGATACCCATAAGACCACAAGTAACCTTGCAAGTATTTGAAAAATGGGAAATAGACTTTGTAGGACCAATTAACCCACCAGCAAAGAGGTTAGGAGAAAGGTATATCATTACTGCAACATAATACTTAACAAGATGGGAAGAAGTAGCACCAGTCAAAGACTACAGTGCAGAGACAACAACACACTTCTTGTTTGAGAAAGTAATCACTATATTTGGTTGTCCAAGGATTTTGATGAGTGACCAAGGAAATCACTTTATCAACAGTACTATCAAGGCAATGACTGAGGAGTTTGAAGTCTATCATTAGAAGAGTACACCATACGATCCTCAAGCAAATGGAACAGTAGAAGCCTTCAATAAGATCCTGGAGAATGTTGTGAAAAAGATCTACAATGTCAACAGGGATGATTGGGATTTGAAGATACTAGTAGTACTATGGGAATACCATAATACATGTAAGAATATGATAGGACAAACACCATTTAGGTTGGTGTATGGGAAAGCAGTAGTGGTACCACTGAAATTCTTGGTACCCAGTCTACGTATAGCAACAATCACCAACATCATGATATAAATAGGTGCAGTAAAGGAAAGATTAAATCAACTACTGGAGATGGAAGAGGATAGGATTATGGCAGGATTTCATCAAGAAGTACAAAAAGAAAGAGACAAATCTTGGCATGACATACATATAAAGAAAAAGAGTTTCAAGGAAGGAGACCTAGTCTTTCTTTATGATAGTAAATGTTTTCAGCATCTAGGTAAATTTAGAAGGCATTGGTTGGGGCCTTACGAAGTGAAGATTGTCACCGATGAGGGATCTATATAGTTAAAAGACTTGGGAGGCACAAAACTAAAAGGAATGATCAATGGGAGTCAACTAAAGCTGTATAGGGACAATCAAACTCTTATCACTTAAAAAGTTGTTGCACAGTAAGAAATCATGTAAATAGTGTACTATAGACGAAGTTAAGAAAAACAAATAGAAAAATAAAAAAGATAGAAAATAAAAAAATAATGGGAAATACAATGCGCAGAGGAAATGGACTCAGCGTGGCGAAAACAAATATGTGCACGCAGCATAGGGCCACCACGCTAAGGGAAAATTACAGCAAAATTACGTGGCGCACTCAAAAAGTTCAATACCATGGAAAAGGTACCAATGCCCTGAAAAAGAAAAAAACGATGGTTAGGGAAAAACGACACCAACCGAGGGCATTTATGAAATTTAATCGAATGTACGCACACAAATTTATCCCATTAATCACAACCAGGGATGCTTCACAACATTGATGGCATGCTCTATATAAAGGGGAAACGCGGAAAAAATATAACTTGTTTTGAAATTCCAAACTTGCAGAGATAGAGAGCACGCAGAGAAAAGACGAATAGATGAGTGCATAGTGTGGACCAATCAAATACATTAGGAGAAAACCGACCAGTACCCACGATGGCACCACCAAATATTGGTGCGTCGATCCAAGGTGTGAGAAAAACTCGTAGCAGTGTTAGAGTGCCTCAGGAAACCAACAAGGTCGAGTGAGAAACCATACAAAGGGGGGAATTCATCTATGTTGATGCAATTACCTCACCACAAGAAGAACCAAAAATCCCTACACTGGTGGAGGAAGAAACATGAGCCCCAACAACAACTTCCATGTACATCGATCTACAGGAAAGCACGTAGGGTTGATAAGTTGAAGACGTAGGAAACCCACAGAGACTTGCGAGGGCTAAAGGAGCCCATAGAGTAAATGGGGCCATGACGGTACAAAAAAAAGTTGTCATGCCGAGACAACCACATAGAGTAGTGTCTGCGCAGCATCAGGAGGGTCTGGTGGAAGATATTATCGACCATCCAGAATCTGACACTAAGCAGAGACATATGGAGGTTGGGACCGTGGATGGGACCTCAAGTGAGCTTCCAAGAATAAATGGAAAACATCCCATGGAATGGTCACTGTGTCGAAAACCTGACGTAGCAATAGTCCTACTACGCATTCCTGAGGGGATGCAGGTCACGCCTAACGTTCTAGGATGCTTGGAAAGACTATTGTATTTGGATCACAACGTGGCCGATGATAGAAAATTCCCAGAGTTTGTGAAACATGTATACCTTGATAGAATAGGTACATGCCCCTTTGGTGACCCAATTGTACAGCCAAAACAATGGGCAATCGGCCTGGCCAACACAGGCATTCTAAATCTGCTAGAAATTCCCCACTTCGGCAAGGGGAAAGAGGTAAAAAACTACATAAATAAGTTGATGGTGGTCCTACATGGAGGATTATTATGATTGGAGGAGCTCATTTCAATAGCTGTAGAACTCATTTTACTCATCACAGTTCTGCCAACTATGGGCGAGAATCCCGCGGAATACCTTGATGACAAAACAAAGGAGAAATCCATAGTTGATGAAATAAATAAAACATACATCACAAAGAGGGGATCACATTGGATCATTATCAAGAGGATCAGTGACGCAACAACGAGAATGGAAACCAAACTGATGGCCTGCAAGATGCTCCGAAAATGTCGCAACGAGGAAGTTCCTGTCAGGGTCATCGCAGCTGCAATACAATGCGCCAATGGCACTCTACTCAATTGGCCCCCGTGTTTATTGAACATGTTCCTCCATGACTGCAAATACATATAGGACTTGGGAACAAAGTTCCACTACTCATGGTTAATTATTTTGATTAAATTAATCAGGTGGAAGGAGCCCTTGTACACTCATTTTTGTGACCAGATAGGTCGTTTCCGCCTAGCGTGTGTTGGTCACTATAATTGCTTAATTAATTTCAAACAACCAAGTGAAACATAAATTATCAACCCAGGGAAGTCTTTTGTTTCAAAGATAGTTGCGCACTATATATGCTCAATT
>JZKD02S1631916.1:33550-55964 GCA_000966675.3 Picea glauca | reverse complement strand
TATTTTATCCCATCTGGGCCTATCGATTGGTTCAAAAATCCCATTCCTGCCCATGATGCATTCGAAGAAGGAAACATGGCTAACATTTCCCCCACCATCAAAATTGACATTTCCAGTAAAAAAGGCGTCGTTGAAGAAATCATCATTGGAACAAAGAATGGAAAGGAAGCGTTAGAATTGGTATTCGAGTAGGTCAAGCTCAAAACCAAGGAAGAAAAGGAATGTGCAAACATGATAGAGCAAGGATTGATAGAAACATATAACTGAATCTTGAACAACACGCAAGCAGTAGAGTGAAGTACAGTGGAAATAATTGACCCGATTGTACACACAATTGATCAATATCGAAAGGATATCGAGGAATTAAAAGAAAAACCCAACCCCACGACTCCCCCGGAGGTAAAGGAACAAAGGAAACAAGAAGCTGCAATCCAAATCAATGAGATGGAAAAACAAGTCAGTGCAGTAGTAAGATTGTTTGATAGAGCAACGCAACTTTGGAGAATGTTGGAGGAAGACAAACAGGTCCAACGGTCGGACCAAAAAGAAGTAAAATTAAGCGCAACAATCCAGGACCTCAAGCAGAGGCAGAAAATGATGAGTATCACAGAACGTCTGAAGGGAACACAAGATATGAACAAGTTGCAGGCAGAGTTAAAAGCAATGCAAACGCAGAAGCAAGAAAGACATGTTCAGATGGAACCTCTTCAAGAGAAAGCAGTGCATTTGATCATGCAGTTGGAGGCGGACAAGAGGAACATGGCACAAGCACAGAAAGAGTGTGCAACAATGATCCAGGAGGATATCGCGATGCAAGCATTATAAGCGCTTGCAGAGAAGGCCGTGCAGGTTCATGCAAGAGGAAGGGAAATTGCAGACAAGTTCCACAGCCTAGAATAGGATGTTGAGGGAGCGTACAATGCCTAGGTGGCTCGGGACCAACCACATGTCAGTTTTGGGGGTTTGTTGGGTGTAGGCCAATTTTGAGGAAAAGACATTTTTGGAAGGTAGAGCTTAATAAGGAAAAATACAGCTGGCAGGAAAAGCAACGCATGCTAGGAAAAGTCACATGGAAAAGAGGAGAGCATGCAAGGTGCATATGCAGGAAAAACTAACCTCGTTAGGGTTAGGGTTTTTGTAAGAGATTGTAATAGATAATGACATAAGAATTAGTATAAATAAATACCTAGGAGGTCTAGGTTGGGTGTGTTCGTCGTTGGTCAGTCGGGTTTGGTTGTTATTTTTGTTACTAAGTTTTTGGTCAATTCAGTCAAGGAAACTATTGTAAGATCAGATACCATTTTTGTAAGTTGTCAAGATGTAGGGGAGAAAAGTAGTTATACCTTAAGGGTTACATCGTGGGCTGAGGAGCCTGGTGTGATCTAGTCAGCCTCACAAATTTAGTGGAGTCGGTTTTTTTATTGTAAGAACAAAGTTGTAGTGTGCGCGACGTTGTATATTGCATAACCATAATAAAATATCCTGAGAGCCATATATTTATGGACGTATCCCAGGAGGGGATGAACTATGGTAACACCTGTGTTATGTGTTGTGATTGTTTTCTTGTTTACCTTCTGCAAGTAGCTAGACTAAGAATGGATAATTCTGTGATATATGTCATATGTTAGATATGTTAGAATACATGCATAGATTTAGAAAATGGATGAATATTAAGAATAACAGAAAGAAAAACCAAATCAAGGCCTAATAAGATGAAATACAATCCCATATCCCCACTCTTTCCTAGACTGCAAGAACCCAAGCATTGCATTCACCCATAGAACTATCTCAGGTGAGAATATGCAGTACATCATATGTGTTGTGTTTCCTTCTAGTTTACTAGGAGGGCCGATAGTTTTAAAGGGGTTTGTTGGAAACATGTTCATACCTAAACCTGGGTCATCCCAAAAGCATAAAGAGGATAAGAGTAGCCAACATATACTTCTAGTCCCAAATTATAATGCATGAGACTAAGATTCTTCATATCAAATTCAAAGGCTAACTCCCTCTTACACCGAATAATGAGAGGCTCTGCACCTGTCAGAAAAAAAACCATCAACATATATTAGTTGGATCATAGGTGCATCATTCACAACCTTGTAATAAAGATATGAAACTACATAGCTCTTGGAAAATACAAGTCTCGTCAAGTAACTATCAATTCATACATACCAAGCTCTTGGAGCTTTCTTTAGTCCATATGAGGCCTTATTTAATTTGCATTCATGAGTTTCTCTCAGGTGTACCTCAAAAAATTTAAGCTTCTCTTTATATATTTCTTCCTCACTTAGTCCATTGAAAAAATCAGTCTATACATCCATCTAATGTAAAATCCAACACATTGATGCTGCAAGAGATATGATGGCTCTAATAGAGGTGTATCTGGAAACTGTAGAAAACGTCTCATCATAGTCTTCTCCCTCCTGTTGGGAGAACCCTCTAGCCATGAATATTTTCTTGTATTTAACGATACTCCCATCTATGACATGATTTATCTTGTAAAACCATTTTGAAGTGACTACATACTTTCCTTCAGGTCTAGGCACAATTTCCCATACATCATTTTTCATGATGGATTGATATTCTTCCATCATAGCTTCCTTCCATTCTTTCTTCTTGACTGCTTCTTCAAAGGTGGAAGGTTTTGCATTGAGATGTTTTGGAGAACATGTAGTTTATTCCATGGGGCCTTGATGTTCTTCTTCATTATTGGGATCCATGGAATCTTCTATAGATTTTCTGAAGCCAATATTTTTATCAAAAGTCACATCTCTACTAATTTCAACCTTCTGTTGACCTGAAACATAGATTTTGTAAGATTTTGATTACTCACTATACCGAACGAATAAGCCCTTCTTTCATGAAGGTTACAACTTATTTCTTTTTTCCTTGAGAACATGAATATATATAGGACAACCAAAGATCCTCAAGTGTTCAACACTTGATTTCTTTCTGAAAAAAGTTTCTTCTGGAGTCATGTTCTTCAATATGTGATGAGGACTTCTATTTTGAACATATATGGTTGTCATAGTTTCTTCTTCCCATATAAACATGGATGGATTCTATTCATTCATCATTTCCTTAACATATTATTCAATGGATCCTTTCTTTCTTTCTTCCACGCCATTTTTTTTAGGATTATGTGGGGCAATTAGTTGCCTCCTAATCTTGACTACCTTAAAAATGGAAACGAGCTCCTTGGAGATGTATTCTCTTCTAGTATTGAACTTGAAGATATGTATATGCTTAGTGAGGAGGTTGACATTGTTCCACACACACATGAGTGAGCGATGTTCAAAACTCCTTTTTCTTCATTTAGAATTGGTACTTGGTGAGATCACCTGCCTCACCGCTTGATGGAGTCATCTGCTCCATCTTTGCAACTATCACTCTAGCTAATTATTATAGCTATCACCTATCACCTTCTCGTAACAAGAACAACAATATAAAAAGTATTTCCAATAGAATTTCCATAATAACATATATATGGTAACAAGGATGGTAGTCATCATAGAATTACCAAGGTGGCCTTCCCGGGAGAAAAATAAGAAATATCTTCTAGAGGAGATATTAGTTCATTTTGCAAACAAGTGAAATAAGCATATATATCAATAGTACTTACATACAACCAAGTATACCTAGCATTAATAGAACCTTAGTGTTTACTATAGTGTTTACTTGTACTGTAGAAACTATCAAACTTGATATGTGCAAATTGAAACTTAACAATTTGATCAATCAAACCTAGAACCTAGAGCCTCAACTACTAGGGAGGGTGCACTTGTTCCTCTAAATGTATTGAATCCAAGATTACTGCTTGAACAAGGTCTCTTGTACATCCCCTCCAAACACACTCATGTTTTGTTGGATGATATAACTTGAAAATATTATACAAGTGCATACCTTTGAAATTTCTAGCATCGTTCAACTTGTCTTGTAATTTGAAACTAGACACCATCTTGACAAGAAGAGGTTAGAAAGTGAATAAAAAATATTCAACGATTAGAACAAGCTAGAAACCATGGAATTTCAACTTTGATCAAAATAATCAATTTTGACCAAAATTCAACCTTTGACCAATCAACCTTTGACTTTTACTTTGACCAAGAATTCAAACTTGACATTTTTGCTGGTTGAGGGAACTAGAGGGTGCACTAAGCTAGGGTACACTAGAATACCCAAAATTAAGTCCAATGATTCATTGAAAGTTACCAAGAACTTAGGTTAGGGGTTGTTGCAATTGCAAAATCAGAAACCTTAGTTGTTGTTGCAACTAGTGCTACAATGAGCTTGATAAGGAACTGTCGATCTACCTTCCAACGATTAGACTGTTCTGAAGGTAGTGTGGGACCACAACCTGTTAAAATATTCGATGTGCTCATTTTACCATAGACAATATCACTATTGTCACCCAACCATAGGTATGGAGCCACCCTCAAGCATGTTAACCTTTACTAGATAGAATGATTATGGAAAGCCACACTAGAACCAATAGATAAACACCAGCTACAATAGGAGCACAGGATCGAACTAGAAAACACCATCCAACTATATCAAAAAAAAAAAATACAAGGAGAGAGCACCTTCTCCAAGGGTAGTGCACAAGAGAGAGAGAGTCTCCACAACCACAGAACAAGAAAAATACTCAACTGCAATAGTTGCAATTTCACTTCTTAGGCTACCACCAAGAATATAAAAATACCATCAAGAATACCACCAAGAGATACTAGAAGGTAGGGCACATATCTTAGGCTAGATAGCACTAGATAGAGAGACCAAGAAACACCACAAAATATCCACCTTATTTCTTACAATTACAGCTCCAAACTTGCGCTATACCTTTCTGAGAGAGTGAGTGAAGTATGTATACAAATGATCTCAAGCTACTTCTATTTATAGTATTTCTTATCACGTGTCTAGGCCGAATTCTCTTTATGGAGGGTAATCCTTTAATATTATTTATTCTACTAAGACGACTTGTCTTCTATGGTTTTTACACATTTGTTTAGGATTTCTCTTGCTTCTAGAATATTCTATTCTAGTCAAAGGTTACACCTGGAGGTTAATACCTCCCGCATCTACCATAATATCAACAGATAGAGAGAGGGGTATGGGGGGAGGGAGAAAGGGATGAAGGGGAAGAGAGAGAGAGGGGGCGGGGGTAAAGAGAGAGAAGTTAGGTAGAGAGAGTGATATATAGGTATAAAATGAGAGGGAGAGAGAGCGAGGGGCCTAGAGAGGGAGATAGATATGGATGGAGAGAGAGAGAGGAAGAGGAGTGGGGTAGAGAGAGAGAGAGAAGGATATAGTAATAGAGAGAGAGAGAGAGAAATAGGGGTAGAGAGATAGAGAGAGGGCAGAGAAATATATGGAGGTAGAGAGAAGGAGAGAGAGTGATAGATGGAGGAGAGAGAAGGAGAGGGAGAGAATGGGAGAGAGTGAGTTAGATTGAATGAGATAGAGAGAGTGTGTGATGTAAGAGAATCACACCAACTCATCGTAGTGTCAACAACCAAAGCAGAAATGCACTAGGAGGGAGCAGATCCCAAAGAGAGAAGTGCCAGTCTTCTCATTTTTTAGTTTAAATCTCAAATTTTAAATGTACTTTAGTGTAATTAAAGTTTGTAAGGCTCAAGGAAACTCGAACCACTATATTTGTACATGATGAGTGTAAAGTCACCTTTAATGGGTTGTAGTTGTACATATTTTGAGAATAAACTCATATATAGATTGTAATTATCCATTTAATGTAATAAACTTAGTGATAGGTTGTTTTAATTTTGAAATGAAAGAACTAAGATGATCTGGAGGGAAGGCTCAAGAAGCCCCCTCATGTATAAATGTATGTAATCTATGCCCAAAAGAGGTTTCTAAAGTTTATTGTGATTTATGTTTTTGGTAGTTGTGGAAAGAAAGAACTGAGACTCTATTGCAGTCCAGTCTTGTACACATTGTAAAGACCATTCAATATTAATAAAAAGATCATATTTCCCTGCATATGAGTTTTTTTGTGTTTTATGAATGCAGTTGAATGGTTGATGTGTATGCTTGTGAATGATATGGATGTGTAAGTGTTCCCTTTGAAGGGATTGATAAAATCCCCTATATTTGTATTTTTCTGAGTGTTTCTGGGCTCTCACAGTTGTGAAAGGAGTGCACCTTAGATTTGTTAGAAAACTCTAAAAGTCCCTACGCAAGGAGTGAATGAGAACTCGTTCAGGAGTTATGTGAGGAGTGTGTCAGGTGGGCACACCAGAATCATTCTCAATCTTAGAAGGAATAGTGAAAGGAGTGAACATCAGAGTTACTGAAGACTCTGATGATCCAGGTGGATATCAGTGGCCACCCACCTTGTCCAACTGGCTCAAAACAGTTTTCTGGCAATTTTGACAATTTACTATTTTTAGCAATTTTTAACTTCTGGGACCATTTTGAGGGCCTAAATGAAGGATTTTTGGGATAGAACCAAATCAATTATTTCCAAAGGAATTATTTATGCCCCAAAATTAATCTCCTCGACAATACCTTTCCAATGGGCTATCATAGGCCTAAAACAGAGATGGTATGCAAACGTTATGACCCCGGGAAGTTAATGTACTAACTTACCCAAACAGGGCCCACATGACTTTTGGTGCTTCATCTCCTAGGGTTAGGTTTTTGGATGTCTAGGGTTTTTGGCATTCCTTTTTATTGTAAAAATGCCTTCAAAGCCTCATTTTAATCATCTTCTTGCGAATGCGAGTAGCTGTCACATCTCTTCTCAGAGATAAGTTGCCACCATTCTAGAGAGTCTTTCACTCTGTATTTTTATAGTCTATGTACATTTCTTTCATTAATAGAAATCATGTATTAATGTATATCTATGTTTATGGTTGCATATATGATATATTTTTGTTATATTATTGAATATCTGTGATATCTCTATGCATTTCTTTATTATATCTCCGCTCTCATTTCGTGTCGAAAATAATCTAGATCAGTGGTATCAGAGTAGGTTGTTCTTGATTGTTTTTTCAGTGCATGTCCCTGACGAGGTCTGAGTATAGAAATTTGGGTCTCGAGCTTGTATCTCTTGAATACAATCACTCTCGCACACCCAAGAAAACCTCAATGGCGGAAGAAAATAAAAACGATGGAGAAGACGATCATATCAATCTATTGCTTGAGTAAGCTCTCACGTGATAGAGGGATGAAATGATGGAGAATTTTTCCCACATCCTTCAATGCCTGTCAATAGCAACAAGAAAATATTCATCAAGAAACCACTTTGGAAGCACCTCACCTTTCAAGGTACAAGTTAATTTTAATATTCCTTTATTTGAAGGACAGATAGATGCAGAAGCCCTAGACAAATGGTTAAATCTGCTAGAAGGTTATTTCTTCGTTCACAATTTTTCCGACAGAGAAAAGATCACCTTAGCACTCCTTAAATATCTCCTTCATGTCAAAAATTGGTGGGAAACTTACTAGGAGAAAAGTTCCACAGAGGAGTCTGGAATATATGGGGTCGAGCCCACTTGGGATTTTTTTGTGGATACGGTAAAGGAACAATATTACCCTATTGGAAACTATGAGGACCAGTACATGAGATGGACCACACTGTGGCAAGAGAGGGGCCAAGTAGTTCTAGAGTTCACCAATACCTTCCATACCTTGCGCACCAAGTTGGGTATCAAAGACTCCGAGCGACATTTGGTTCTGAAATACCGTGGGGATCTACACAGATACATCCATACTGAAATGGATTTTCTGGACATCTTATCACTCAGTGTTGCTTATCGATATGCTGTTAAAATCAAGCAGAAATTTAAGCACTAGAACAAACGAGATTTTTGGTGTTCAAATCCGCAACATCCAAAGTATGATAAATATGACCCTAACAAAAAGCTTTCTGAAAACCAGTCTAAGCCACAAGAAAAGAAAGGTCATGGGAAGACAAAGAAGGATACCGGAAAATGGTGTGATTTACACAAAATCCCCTAGCACAACACCGATGAATGTCGCTCAAAACAATCATTGGTGGTCGAGATCAAAGACAAGGAGCCAAACCTTGATTCAGAATCTGATTCTGAAAATACTGGTAAAGGACAGATCATTGACGCGGACCCCACTGCTATTGTCACGACCACAACAATTCAACCAGAAGAATCAACAGATCCTGAAGAGGGGGGGTGTATTTTTCATTCATAGATATGGGTGAAGGGAACCCCACTACATTTTATTGTTGATAGCGGAATCCAGAAGAACCTCATCTTAGCAGAGGTTGTCAAACAGTTGGGATTGTCGACAACACCACACCCGCAACCATACAACATCGAGTGGCTTCGCCAAGGATGAGATATTCGTGTCAACCAACAATGTTGATTGTCATACGGCATCCAACCCTTCAAGGATGAGGTATTATGTGATGTTTCCCCACTGGATGTTTGTGATGTTCTCTTGGGCCAACCATATATGTGGAAGTGCCATGTTGTTTATGAGTCTCGACCCCATAGTGTCATTGCTACTTTTGGGGGGTCATCTCTACAGAATACCAGAGGTAGTTCCGACTACTGTTCCACCTAAAAAGTTTTGCAAGGTAGTATATCATACTGAAAAATTTAGCTTCTTCACACTCTATTCAAAAGAAGAACAGAAGGACATTGCAACCACTACAACCTCGCCCCAAGCACCTTCTATCCAACAGAAGCAAGTCGACAAGGCTACAACAAAGTGCAAAGATTCCTTCTTCACACCTTCCTCTCATGTATCTTGACTTTTTTAACAACCTCGGCCTCAACAGGTTCATGACAGACTTCCACAAACTGAGCAACGCAACGTCTCCAACAAGGCAAGCAACTCACTAAGATGCAGATTCAGTAAATGATTTTCCCTCTCCTTCAGGAACTCAACGCAATGGATACCATTGCTTCCTAAGGAAGGAGGATTGATCTAGGTGGATATCAATGGCCACCCACCTTGTCTGACTGGCTCAAAATAGTTTTTTGGCAATTTTGGCAATTTACTATTTTTAGCAGTTTTTAACTTCCGAGGCCATTTTTAGGGCCTAAATGAAGGATTTTCAGGATCGACCCATATTAATTATATCCAAATGAATAATTTATGCCAAAAAATGAATCTCCTTGATGATACCTTTCCAACGCGCTATCATACGCCTAAAACGAAGATCGTATGCAAAAGTTACAACACTGGGAAGTTAATGTACTAACTTACCCAAACGGGGCCCACATGACTTTTGGTGCTTCATCTCCTAGGGTTAGGTTTTTGGATGTCTAGGGTTTTTGGCATTCCAATTTATTGTAAAAATTCCTTCAGAGCCTCATTGTAATCATCTTCTTGTGAATGCAAGTAGTCGTCACATCTCTTCTCAGAGATAAGCTGCCACCATTCTAGCGAGTCTTTCACTATGTATTTTTACAGTCTCTATACATTTCTTTCATTAATAGAAATCGTGTATTACTGTATATCTGTGTTTATGGTTGCATCTATGATATATTTCTGTTATATTATTGAATATCTGTGATATCTCTGTGCATTTATTTATTATATATTCGCTCTCATTTCGTGTCAAAAATAATCCGGATCATCTGAAGAGCCAACGCAAAGTGTGCAGAGCCCAAACCATCTACAAGTTCAAATGCTCAGGAGGGATAGCCCGAGTTTATAAAAAGGATGTTCAAGGAGTGCACATTAGAGTTACTAAACACTCTGAGAGCCAATGTAGGGAGTGCATAGGTGAGTATTTAAATTTCAAGACTCAAGGAGAGTACAAAGCCAACACGCTATTGAAGTGTTGGTAAAGCTCTAGAGGAAGAGTGTGACTGCTAGGAGGGAACAAGAAATCGTTTGGAGGAACAAAGGGCCAAGACCCTTTGGAGTCTGAGCAATTACAAGCTCAGAATAAATAGGGCAAGTGTGCATAGAGTCCCTACAAGGTGTGCAAAGGACAAGAACCTTTTAAGGTTCAGATTGTGGAAGGAGTGCAACGAGTGCACCGACGGTTTTCATAAACCATTAATTTCCAAGGAAACTTCATGCAAGAAGTGTGTAAGAGGTCAAATATTCCAAGTTCCAAATCTCAGGAGAAAGAACATCTTGTTGCCAGGAGGGAACAAGGATTTGTTGAAGGAGAAAAGGGCCAAGTCCCTTTGAAATCCCAAGGAGTCGAAAAAGCTTAGGAGGGAGAGCATTACAACGAACATAGACAAAGGCAGTGGCCTTTGAAATATTTTTAAATATCCCAAGTTCGGAGGGGATCACAGCGGTGAAGGTGGAAGCTACAACAACCATCATATTGATGGTGGAAATAGGTTTGGACCGCCAGATATAAGTCCATACAAGAGGAGGAGCACACAATAGTGGAGAATAGACCCGAGCCATCGGATCTGAGTGAAAGGATCAAGATTCATTGAATCAAGGTAAGAAGCATGGGGTTTAACCCTTGAGTTTATTTGGAATTTGTGAGTTCGATGATTTTCACATGTTGGGTGTAGAGGAGAAAATACTCCCGAAGTCCCCAAGCCCAAAGAAAATCTAGGTCATTGGTAGATAGAGGACACTTGTCCGCAGGTTAGGGGTAGTCTGGAAGTCTGACTATCCGACAATTTTGGAGCATAGGCGCAGGAGTGTGCAAGTTTCCTAGAGCTCTGAAGGCTGGAGCACATCCTAGCCATTGGCACCAAGTGCATGTGTCAACAGATCTCACAATTTGGGAGTGTGGGACTTCGACAAATTTGGGTCATCCTGCTAACAGGAGGAGAAAAACCTAAAGTTTTGAAGCTCGGAATGGATCCTAACTGTCGATTTCAAGTGAATGTGGCAATCAATCGCGTGATTCAGAGACTTAACACTCCGAAAGAATTGGGGTATGAGTTGTTAAGGTGTGAGAAATACAGAAGGCCAAAGGCTAGAGTAGGTATTTACCGCCATTTGAGGGTGACACATGGAGTTTGAATATCATTCCTTCACCAATTTAGTGTTCGAAAATCCAGAGGATTGGAGGTGATAAGGGGAAGGAAATCTCGAAGCCCAGAGTTACAAAGAAGATCTTGGCCATTAGTTTGTTGAGGATTGTGGACCATTGGATTTGTGAACCTTCGGAGAGTTCACCAGTTCGGTGTTCGGAGGATTTGGAGAGTTTTGTAGTGGAGAGATCTGAACTCTCAGAGCCCAGAGTGATTCTAGACCATATATCTAGGACAGAGCGGGACCGTTGATCCCCGAGTCTATCCCGAAGTTCAGAATTCATGAATTTGGAGGAATTGTATGTTGGAACGGGGAATACTCCTAAAGCCCGGAGTCCTATAAACTCTCTGAGTCGTAGATCATGGCGTGTGATGTGATTTATTGATCCTCTCCATTGTTCACCTTGTTGTAGCAAGAGTTGGTTCTAGGCTGTAACAGAGCCAAGCCTCAGCACATTTTAAATGAAAAAAATAAGTTATCATTCAGAACTTGATTAGGGTTGAGTGCAAGTAAATTCTGAGATAACCATGAACCACTTTTGATTAGAAGCTGGCCCTCCCAACCCAAGAGCGATCTCTTGAATATATTTTATGACAGGATATTCAATAATCTTAACAGTGGGCATATCTGTGGGTAATAGAAAGTTTTGAGGTTTTTAGGGTTAATGGGTTGGACCAGAAAGTAATCCATTAGGCATGGAGTCAAATGATCAAGCAAGTAATAAGAGTGTTTCAGTAATGGAAATCCATGGAGAAGAGGTGAGATAGAAGATGATTACAGAGGGAAGGATTTATAAAAAGTATGGCAGGAGAATAAATAGAAAAAATATCAAAATGCAAGGAGCACTTAGCAATGAGTGAATTCCAAGCATAAATCAGTGGAAAGATGAATTCCAAACCTTCAGATATCTACAAGAAATAACCTATAACCAGTTGTGTATAAAATAAAAGAGGCTTTTGTGCATCTATTTATTCTTAGAAAAAGCCTCTCTCAGTTCCCTGATCGTTTTCATTTGCCCCAAATCTGCATTTAACAAACATGTGTCAAAACAAGAAAATATGAAATCCAAAAATTAGGGCTCGGAGATGGATTTGATTCTCCCAAGATGTGACACCTGTAGGAAACCTGATAGAGGCTAATGATCTCTAATAGTTTAGGCACAAAATCCTCCATCCGATTCTCAAAATGATACTCCAATCGCTCAGAATCATCATTTGAAAATGATGACTCAGCACGGTAAAAAATGTCACATTTCTGAAAATGAACCTCATCTTTCAGGGGACTTTTGACTGCCTTACCAAGATACAAATGAAGTTCTGAAGACACCATTGGAAATATTAGGATTTTAAGATGTTGATTGACTATTTGAATGCGGAAAACGACCTCTCCACGACTGAGAAAATTGCGTTTTTCTAAAGAAGTTTTGCATATGACTAGAGTCTCGATTTTGGGTTTTCGGGTTTCATGGTTTTCGGTATCATGTCTTCAAGAGTTATGACATGAAAGGAATCCTGAATCACTATGGGATTAATTAGACAATAAAAATTTGTCTTAATCTCTTAATTAATCACGATTAGCAATTAATCTTTAACCTTTCGTAGATTTAAGTGTTGGGACTTCAATAATGCTTGACGCGAGAAATCCCGAATCGGGAAATTGCGATGAGATTTGTTAACGTTAATCTTTCTTAATATTTAATTAACCCGACTTATCATTTAATACTTTAGTAAATTCGGGGATCGTGGTTGTAGTTATTAAAATATATATGTCGGCCAAATCCCTGACGCCCAAAAATCTCGGACTCGTGAGATTTTTCTCCATGTGGCCTAATGCTCAGTGTATGTTGTCATTCCACTGCCAATGCTTCCATTCATTCTCCTTTTGAATCAATGCTTGAACATATGGTACATTTCTTTGATTCTCACGTGAACCCTGTCTTTGGATTTTTCGTGAGTTGGCTTGTGACCATTATACTGTTGTGGCATTTAGGGCTGATTTCAGTGTTATTTGATTGAAGATGATAGGTAGAGAACATTTAGTGATGCGCGTGACAAACAAATGGCCATTTTCTTACATCTACACCTTCGGTAGTTAAACACTATAAATTATTTCTCTCCTAAGTTACAGAAAGCCAAAATTTCAATATTTGTTACAACATAGGCTCCATCTAGGAATGGTTCTTTCCTGCAAAGTGCCAAGAACACTAGAACACATGCCTTCATCCATTGGGTGACCTGAAATCATCCTTATCAAACTCTGAACTCTGTCACTTTACTTGCACCTTTCCAAAACAAAAAAACAAAAAAAACCGCTTATGCATTCATTGGGCTATGGAGTCGTAATGCTTTAAAAAAAAACCATACTGGATTCCAAACTAAACCGGAAACATACTAAAAACCACTGTTGTACTCTAGTGCTCAAAGTCAATATTATTTATGTACATCACCTACTCTAACCGATATCACTGCTTTATTCAAGTATAGAAAAACTTCCAAATCAATCAAGCGAGTATCCAACTAACAAACTTAATTATACTTCCATCTTTGAGAAAAAGGATGACATGAGCAGCTGCAAATTTCAAAGCATGCACTGGGAGCAGGTACTTACAGTTTTGAAATTTAGACTTCAAGAAGTCGGAAATAAAAAACTCAGTCCCCCATTTTGACTCCATATAAACTGCTACTGGATCATAAAAGTCACATAGAAATACCTCATTTTGTTGTTGTTCCAACTGACTGAAATGTTGTTTCTTGCTTCATTTACTGATCTGAATGTTAAATGTGGACTGCTCAATATTTGTTGGGGAAACATGCATGATCAACTTCTGAGCTGAACCTGTCTGCTCTCTTTCATCATATCCCTGTAATTTGAATCCGTCATTATGATATACTGGCCTATTACAACTGACAATTTTTAAGAGAGAAGAAGAGATATGTTCTTCATTTCCTACATTACTGTCTTGATAATGATCAAATGAAAACCGAGTCTGAAAATATGCATCATGAAAAATTTTATGATCATCCTCTCCAACAATGATATCTTTAGAGGATGTATCAAAGTTAAAAGGCTATTCACTGGACTCTTGAACAACATATTCATATCTATTTTCAACCATAACATTCATACTTTTCTGATCATCTCTTAGTTGATAAATAGGATTTGATGAAATTTCATTAGACAACAAATCTTTAAAATCCTCGTCATCGTCACTATATTTATCGAATACTGGAAAATCAGAATAAAATCCTGAAGGTTTCTGCATTGAAAAATCAACAATTTGATCTTGAAACAAATTTCAAAAAAAATCATTGTCTTCTTCATCATCAACAGCCTTTACATCAAAATCTAAATCATTATCGAACACCAAACATTCTTTAGGATGGTTAAACATGATATCCACCTTTTTTTCATGAAACAAAATAGAGTCTACAAGATCTTCAAGACTGTGTGGATGCTGCAGATCTATGTAAGCAGGGGTTGCAACATGATTGTTCAGGAGCAGGTCTATCTCTTCTTATGTTAAAGGAGGAGGTGGTCTGTGCAAATTCTGGATCAAACAACTATTGTTTTCTTTCTCTTTTGTAGGTTGACCATGATGTTGAATATCTTCTTCGTGAATGTGATCACAAGAGATATCATGTCCTACTTTTTTATCAGCCAACTCTTCTTCATACTGATTATCTTCATCGACTTGAGAAATTTCTGATATTCCTTCCTCCTCTTCAAGAAGATGTGTTTGATCTGTTTGCCTTATGAATTTTATATTACAACAATCTTCAAAAAGTATTTCAGCTGAATAGATTCTTTTACAATGCTGATGAAAAAGTATGTGAAAATATTTCAATGAAGGAATACTGGCATGAGGTAAAGATTTATACCAAATTCTAGCATCTCTTTCCAATGAAAACATAAACAGTTTCATGAGGACATCTTCATGATGTATATTTAATTCATCCATGAGATTGTGGAATTCAAACAAGTGTTGAGCAGGATTGTCGTCCGCATATTCTCCAAATTTAGGAAGGACATCTTCCCAAACTTTAATGTCTCGAACAGTGTTTGGAAAACCATAAACATTTGTAAAGTCCAGAGAACCAAACCTTGCAGCAATCTGAGCAGCGAACGAATCCGACATTTTGAGACCAGTTGAGTCTCCAGTGAATATTGTAGAGTCTTTGAACCAAGGAGTCGCCAGGTGAATGATCACATCCAATTGAATGCCTATCCCTTATTCACCATCAAGAAATAGATCTGAACTTTTTGTCGTATCCCGGGGAAGATAACTTCGTTCCTCTGTCCCCGACAATGACGCCAGAAAATGTTGTAGCAAGAGTTGGTTCTAGCCTATAACATAGCCAAGCCTTAGCACATTTTAAATGAAAAAAATAAGTTATCATTCAGAACTTGATTAGGATTGCATACAATTAAATTCTGAGATAACCACAAACCACTTTTGATTAGAAGCTTCCCCTCCCAACCCGAGAGGGATCTCTCGAATATATGTCACGATAGGATATTCAATAAGCTTAACAATGGGTAGATCTATGGGTAACAGAAAGTTTTGAGGTTTTTAGGGTTGATGGGTTGGATCGGAAAGTAATCCATTGGGCATGGAGTCAAATGATCAAGCAAGTAATAAGAGTTTTTTGGCAATGGAAATCCATGGAGCAGAGGTGAGATAGAATTTGATTACAAAGGGAAGGATTTATAAAAAGTATGGCATCAGAATAAAGAGAAAACATATCAAAATGCAAGGAACACTTAGCAATGAGTGAATTCCAAGCATAAATCAGTGGAAAGAGATAGTTGGGACATAACATCTAGCAAAGGATGAATTATGAACCTTCAGATCTCTGCAAGAAATAACCTATAACCTGTCCTACAATAGAGCATATAACAAATGGATGAATTTCATTACAAACACATGTTACAAATCAGGAAGAAAAATTGAATGGAATAGTATGAAAACTGAGTAATAGACAAACCCTGTAACCAACATCACAAGAATCTCTATTGTAGATCGAAAATGACTCTACACTCTTATATTTAAGCATGAAAGAAAAATATTACAATCCCAAGAGTACTACTCCCCCCCCTCCTTTTTCTCCTCCATTTTACAAATATGCCTCATATATGTATAGAGGTCGAAATCCTCTCTAATCTAAAAGATAACAATAGTTACAACCAATTCTTGAAACTTTCTGCCATAGAAAATGGGCCAAACTGCTGAAAACTGGGGCTGCGGTTATGGCTCTGTATATCTCGAATCGTGATAAATATTTATAAACTAAAATAGGCTTTTTCGAATATGTTTATTTTGAGAAAAACCCTCTCTCGGTTCCCTGAGATCCATTTTCATTTGCCCCAAATCTGCATTTAACAAACATGTGTCAAAACAGGAAAATATGGAATCCAAAAATTAGTGCTCAAAGATGGATTTGATTCTCCCAATATGTGACACCTATAGGAAACCTGAGAGAGGCTAATGATATCTAATATGTTAGGCACAAAATTATACAACCGTTTCTCAAAATTATACTCCAGTCGCTCAAAATCATCATTTGAAAATGATGACTCGGCACAATAAAAAACACCACATTTTTTAAAACGAACCTCATCTTTTGGGGGACTTTTGACTGCCTTCCCAAGTTCCAATTGAAATTATGAATACACCACTGGAAATATTAGGATTTTATATGTTTATCGACTATTCGAACACAAAAAACGACCTCTCCACAACTAATAAAATTGTGTTTGTCTAAAGCAGTTTTCCACATGATTGGAGTCCCGATTTCGGGTTTTCGTGTTTCAGGGTTTTGTGTATCATGTCTTCAAGAGTTATGACATGAAAGGAATCCCAAATCATGATGGGGTTAATTAGACAATAATCATTTTTCTTATTCTCTTAATTAATCACGATTATCAATTAATCTTTAACCTTTCGTAGATTTAAGTGTTGAGACTTTGATAATGCTTGACGCGAGAAATCCTGAATCGCGAAATTGCGATGAGATTTATTAACGCTAATCTTTCTTAATATTTAATTAACCCGACTTTTCCTTTAATTCTTTAGTAAATTTGTGGATCGGGGTTGTATTTATTAAAATATCTACATCATCCAAATCCCCGACGGCCAAAAATCCTGGACTTGTGAGATTTTTTTCCATGTGGCTTAGTGCTCAGTGTATGCGGTCATTCCACTACCAATGCTTCCATTCATTCTCCTTGTGACTCAATGCTCAAACATATGGTACATTTCTTTGATTCTCATGTGAACCCTGTCTTTGGATTTTTCATGAGTTGGCTTGTGACTGTTATACTGTTGTGGCATTTAGGGCTAATTTCGGTGTTATTTGACTGAAGATGATAGGTAGAGAACATTTAGTGATGCGCATGACAGAAAAATGGTCGTTTTCTCACATCTACACTTTCGGTAGTTAAATACTATATTTTTTTTCTCTCCTAAGTTACCGAAAGCCAAAATTTCAATATTTGTTACAACACGGTTATTCACCTATTCAATGTTCGGAGGAGTTGAGGTTATGTATGTTTGAACCTCCAAAATATTGAAGCTATGGAGAATCGAAGTAGCACATTTTGATAGGTGCTTGGCTATATCCCGCGGTCATATGATATTTTGGCCAGAGAAAAGGGGCTAGTGCCCAGAATTGGATTTAGGAAAAAAGGGGTTATGAGAAGAAACCTGTGGGGTTCAAATTTGTACAGACCTACACCCAAGGAGAAATCAGAGGGGTCTGTGAAAATAAAAATGGTATCCAGTAGGGATCCTAGAGTTGATTCATCTCCGAAGATGAACGATCCTAGACCGGGAGGTCATGCGAGCCCCAGAAGATGGTGGGGGTTTGCATCAGGTGGTATCAGAGGAGATTTTTTTTCTGTAGACAACGGGAAAAGGAGAAGAAGAGAGAGTACTGAGGATTTGTGTGTGAATAACTATTCGCCAATGTGCAGTAGGCAATGGACTTTCCAGGAGGGAAGGGTAAATATAGAATGGCTAATGAAAGCCAAAATTAAGGTCAAAGAGGAGACCGGAAGCAGATGAGCCAAGAAGAGATGGATATAGAGATCAAGGAGACTCGAGAGAGGCTCGACATGATGATGCATAAAATTTAGTAGGAAGCACAAGGAAGCTAGAGGTATGAATGGTCCATGAAGTAGAAAGTGAAGTGTCCTATCCAGTAGTTGATTTCCAAGAGGTAGAAACAGGTGTTGAGGAGGTGGCTGAGACAAGTTGAAAACCTAAGTGATACAGAGGAAGAGATGGTTTTCAATTCTGAACTGGAATATGGAGAGAGGCTCGGTGATGAGGAAGAGAGATCATTTGGATATTTCGTAGACTTCCATGAGGGAAATGAGAAGAGGTCAGTTGAATATCTCGTAGACTGCCAAGAGGGAAGAACATAAATTGCAGGTTTCCAGGTGGGCAAAGAAGAGAGGATATTTTTTGAGAGTATCAAGAACTCAGAGAGGAGTTCAGATCAACAAGGAGTGCTGACAGAGGAGAAGAAAGAGGAGATGAGACTATCTGAGAGTCTCATGAACTCAGATAAGAGTTCAGATCAACAAGGAGCATTGATAGGAAAGGAGGAAGATCATAGGTGCGTTCTGATCATTGGAGGAATCAGTATATTCCTGCCAAGCAGCCCGACAGAGGCCAATTTAGGTGTAGAAGAAGACAGATAGCTATTATAGACTGTCTTGGAGAAGGAGAAGATATTAAAATATTCCCAAGAGATGAAGGAAGAGGAGAATTAAGATAAAATTCTCACTTAGTGGGAGAAGGAGTTGAATATGTTGGAGGATTGGTTAAGAAATCCATAGATATAGGAAGACAACCATAAGGATGTGGTCATGAGGAGTGGAGAATAATTCTAGTATGAGCAGCTGGAAAATGATGAACTTATGTCATCAAAAAGATATGACAGAAGAGCATAGGAACTGATAAAAAGAGTATTGTCAGAAGATATAGTTGAGTAACAACTCAATAATATTGTTGCAGAATTTAAGCCTACAGTGGAGTGGAAATTCAATGCCACAAGTGATGAGGTTAGTATGGGAGATCATATTGATCTTCCCTCTGATTTGTGTGAAGAAGTGGAAGATCTGGGAGGAGAGATAACCCAGAGGAGGCTCATCCAACAGGTCAAGTTGGAGATTGATGAAGAGGAGGAGATGCAGCAGAGCAAACTGCAAGAGACAAGCCAACCAGTAGACCAGTTGGACATGGAGATAGAGGAGATGAGAAGGTTGATGCTGGAATCAGAAAAGAAGAGATTCAACAACATATGGAGGCTGACGAGAGGAGATCCTACAACAACAACATGACAACAACAAGAGAAACAAAGTAGAAGAGTAGGTGGATAACTCAGAGCTAAATTTTTGGACCCGTGAGGATCTCAATAGAAGCAACATAGGAGCCATGAGCATGAGCTCATGATTTTTGTCAGCATGGGAGTATGATGCAGGAGAATCACTCTAACTCATCATAATATCAGCAACCAATGCAACAACGCACTAGGAGGGAGTGGATCCCAAAGAGAGAAGTGTTATTATTCTCATTTTTGAGTTTAAATATCGAATTTTAAATGTAATTTAATGTAATTAAAGTTTGTAAGGCTCAAGGAAAGTCGAGCCACTGTATTTGTACAAACTTAGTGTAAATTCACCTTCAATGGGATGTAGTTGTACAGATTTTGAGCATCAACTCATATATGGATTGTAATTATCCATTTAATGTAATAAACTTAGTGGTAGGTTTCTTTAATTGAGAAATGAAAGAACTAGGATGATTTGGAGGGAAGGCTCGAGAATCCCCTTCATGTATAAATGTATGTAATCTATGCCCAAATGAGGCTACTGAAGTTTATTGTGATTTTCATTGCTGCTAGTTGTGGAAAGAAAAAACTGAGACTCTGTTTTAGTTTAGTCTAGTACACATTGTAAAGACCATTCAATATTATTACAAAGAGAATATTTCCCTTCATATGAGTGTTTATGTGTTTTTATATGTTTTTCTGAATGCATTTGAATGGTTGTTATGTGTGTTTGTGAATGCTATGGATGCGTAAGTGTTCCCTTTGCAAGTATTGATAGAATACCCTATCTCTGTAGTTTTCTGAGTGTTTCTGGGATCTCACGGTTGTGCAAGGAGTGCACCTTAGATTTGTTAGAAAACTCTAAAAGGCATGCGCAAGGAGTGCACGAGAACTCGTTCAAGAGTTTTGTGAGGAGCGTGCCAGGTGGGAACACCAAAATTGTTCTCAAGCTTAGAATTAATAGTGAAAGGAGTCCACATAAGATTTAGTAAAGACTCTGAAGAGCCAATGCAAATTGTGTAGAGCCCAAACCATCTACAGGTTCAAAATATCAGGACGGATAGCCCGAGTTTATGCAAAGGTTGTGCAAGGAGTGCACATAAAAGTTACTAAACACTCTGAGATCCAACCCTAGGAGTGCACAGGTGATTCTTTAAAGTTCAAGACTCAAGGAGAGTTGAGTGCAAGGAGGGTACGAAGCCAACACACATCTGAAGTGTTGGTAAATCTCTAGAGGAAGAGTGTGACTTCCAGGAGGGCACAAGAAACCATTTGGAGGAACAAAGGGTTGCTACCCTTTGGATTCTGAGCAATTACAAGCTCAGAAGTGATAGTGCAAGTGTGCTCAGAGTCCTTGCAAGATGTGCATAGGCCAAGAACATTTTAAGGTTCAGATTTTGGAAGGAGCACAAGGCATGCACAGGCGGTTTTCATAAACTGTTAAGTTCCAAGGAAACTTCGTGCAAGAAGTGCGCCATAGGTCAAGCATTCCAAGTGCCAAATCTCATGACAAAGAACTTATTGTTCCCTTGAGGGAAGAAGAATTTGTTGAAGAAGAAGAAAAGAGCCAAGTACCTTTGAAATCCTAAGAATGCAGACAAAGGTCATATTTGAAATCTTTTTAAATATCCCAAGTTCAAAGGGGAGTAGAGCAGTGAAGGATGAGCAACCGTCGGATTGATGGAAAAAGAAAGTCTAGACTGTCGTATGTAAGTCCATATAGGAGGAGGAGCATGCAAAAATGAAGAACAAATCTAAGCCATCAGATCTGAGTGCAAGGATAGAGTGTCATCAGATCAAGGTAAGAAGCACGGGGTTTAACCCTTGAAGTTCTTTGGACTTTGTGATTTCGTAGATTTTCGCATGTTGGGTGTAGAGGAGACAAAACGCCCGAAGTCACAGAGCCCAAAGGAAATATGGGTCGTTGGTAGACAGAGGACACTTTTCTATAGGTCAGGGGTAGTCTGGAAGTCCGACTATCTGATGATTTTGGAGCATAGGCACAGGAGTGTGGAATTTTCTCGAAGCTCTGAAGGCCATCCTGGTCGTTGGCGCCAAGTGCACATTTCAATAGATGTCACAATTCTAGAGTGTGGCACTTTAGCAAATTTGGGTTGTCATGCTGACAGGAAGAGAAAACCCCAAAGTTTCTAAGCCCAAAATGGATCTTGATCGTCGGTGTCAAGTGCAGGTGGAACCCGATCGTGTGATTCAGAGACTCAGTACTCCAGAAGAATTATGTTATGAGTTGTTAAGGTGTGAGACCTCCCGAAGGACAAAGGTCGGAGTAGTTATCGACCACCAGTTGATGGGGACACGTTGAGTGAGGATCGCAGTCCTTCACCAATTTAGTATTCATCAATCCAAAGGATGGGAGGTGATAAGGGGAAGGAAATCCTGAAGCTCAAAGTTACGAAGAATATCTCGGTCGTTAATTTGATGAGGATTGTGGACCGTTGGATTTGTGAACCTTTAGAGAGTTTTCCAGTTTGACATTCAGAGGATTTGGAGAGTTGTGTAGTGGAGATCTATGAAGTCCTAGAGACCGGAGTGATTCTAGACCATAGATATAGGAAAGAGTGGGATTTTTGATCCCCAAGTCTATCTAGAAGTTTGGAATTCACGCATTCATAGGAATTTTATGTTGGAACAAGGAACACTCCAGATGCCTGGAATCCTGGAAACTATGTGAGCCATATATCACGGTGCATGTTGTGAGTCATTGATCCCCTTCATTGTTCGACTATTCATGTATTCATTGTTCGGAGGAGTTGAGGTGTTGTATGCTTGAACCTCCCAGAACCTGAAGCTCTGGAGCGTCGAAGTAGTGTGTTTTGCTAGGTGCTTGGTTATATCCCGCAGTCATATGCGATTTTGGCCATAGAAAAGGGTCTAGCACCCGAAATCAGATTTAGGGAAAAATGGGTTGTGTGAAGGATCCCGCAGGGTTCAGATTTGTACGGACCTACGACTAAGGAGAAATCAGAGGGGCCTATGATGTTAAGAACCAGAATAGATCTACAAATATAATCACCACAAATACTGAATACACAATAGATCCACAAGCAAGATAGAAGAAACCACACTTTATTATTACCAAACCCTTGAGGTAG
>JZKD02S1631905.1:118134-128940 GCA_000966675.3 Picea glauca | reverse complement strand
ATGAGTAGGAGGAAAATTTGATGAGAAACCTTCACTGCATACCTCAGATGTGTTGTCTGAAACAGATGTAGAAGGCACTTCCTTCAATGCTTCTTTCCCCTGGTTGTTCTTTGAATCTTTTACTCGAACCGTGCTCTTTCGTTCCAAGTAGTCTTCATACAACACCTTCACCATCTCGGCCATGGCAAACACCGAATCTTTGAACTTCTTCTCGTCTTGAGAAAGTCCTCATGTAGATGCCATTTTCTTCCTTGAGATGTGCTCTTCCCTGGCTAACATGCAAAACTCAAATTCCAAATGTCAACTAGCTCTGATACCACTTGATCCGTCGGGATTTTTCTAAATGACTATGGTTGAGTTATTATTTGCATGCATTAAATGACCATTGGGAAACTTAATGAAAGAGCGAGAAAAGAAAATGAATTATACATCCATTAACATAATTGCAAATCTGAAATGCAATGAAAAACAACAAACCATAATGCACAAGTTTGATAACGGAGTTCGGCAACTTTGCCTACGTCTCCAGGCCTTTTTCTCTGTGAGGGAGGCTTTTTGATTTCTTTTTGAAAGTTTATTAGTACATCTTTACAATTGCCGATTGGCTCCTAGAATGATTTGGTCTTGTTCGCTATGATCTCTAGAATCTTTCACAACTTACGGCACCTGAAACGGATATACCGAACTCTCAGAAATCGTCCGACGGCATCTCTACCTCAACAGCTCCTCTGCCTCAAACTGGCTTAGACCTGGCTTTTCCTCAGCATCTCTGCTCTCCAAAACCGTCCAAAAGCTCTCAAAATCTGACCAAATGGCCTCAACATGGCCTTGGTTAAATAGTTGGGAAAGTTGGTTTCAATCTCCAACTTCCTCCCAAGAATTAGGCTCTAAAAAAGCCCAATAACTCCCAATTATGAGTTAATTACATTTTAAAAAGCCAAAAGTGGTTTAAAACCCACTTTATAACTATATAGTAGTTAATTTTGGCTTTTAGCCCCCTTTGCTGAGCGCGGCCCCTCTTTAATGGTCACATGGAGGCCTTGTGGCCACGCGCTATAGCGCGGGCCACCCCACAGGCGCTAGCAATGGTCATATCGTATTAAAGGCCCGAAACCACGGGCTAATGGTTAACTGTTTACAACTGTTCAAACCGCGCCTGTACTCCACGCTAACCATTGTGGTAACCGTCGCATTATTAACCCCCGCGGTCAAATAACCGTTATAACAATTGTTTAAAACTTATTATAACACGCGCGCATACATTCATACGCCTGCCATGGTCACATATAACCCAAAGAATCGGGGGTCTAACGGTTAGCGGACTATGTTAAGTCGTTGCTGGAGGTGGAGGTCCGGGGTTCGAATCCCCCGAGCCCAAACAATTTTGATATAGCCCTCATTGGCTAAACCCGGGGTGCCACATGGCAGCCGCTGATTGGGCCACGTGGCACCTTACCATTGGCCAACAAAGCGCCACGTGTCAGCATCTGATTTGTCGACTGTCAACCAATAATCGCTTGCCACTTGTCAAGCCGTACTGCCACGTCACTTTGCCGCATCAGCCTTCCACGTCATCCGCCGTATGATGCTGACGTCATCCCATGCCACGTGTCACCCTTCCAGTGGTGACACGTGTCACCTCGGGATTGGTCCAACCGTACGTCCAAAAACACCAAATCTGCTTGACACGTGTCACGCTCTGGTGCTGCCACATGTCACCTATACGGCCTCGCCATGTGCCATCGTACGGATGTGCCACGTCACGGTACGGACATGACACGTGTCACTGTACGGACTGCCCAGTCAGCATCTTTTTTTGCCTGTTTGACTTTTCGGACAGAATGCGATATCTTCTTCATACGGACTCCGTTTGACATAAAAATTATACCACCGGAATCAGGAAGACGAGTCGGACGCAATGGTGTTGGTTTCGTCGGATTCCGAGCATTTTCATTTTTGAGCATTTTTCATGCCCTGACAGCCTGCTGAATCTGATTTCGGATCACAAAATGTCCCCGTTGAACTCGGGGGCAAGACTATCCTCATTGATATCGAAGTTATCGACGCCCCCCTCGATTATAATATCATGTTCGGTCGTAGCTACATGTACGCTATGAAGGCAGTGGCATCTTCCGTCTTTCGGACAATGATGTTCCCCCACAACGAGAAGATCGTGACCATCGACCAAGTCTCACATTATGAGCCTAACCCATCTGCCAACCTCGACAACATTCTTCCTCTCATCCACACCAATCAAGATGCATATCCACTTATAGAGATGGGTCCTGGGATTTTCAAAGACCCATCCTTGTTAGGGACGTACCATGGAGCACCACCACTCCTTCATTCTGCTAATCAAGTATGCGTTATCTCATCTAACAGAACTCACATGGAGGATGCTCTTCCTCCTCAGGAGGCTTCAGTCATTCCTGGCATCTCAATAGTCACATAACCACTCCTGTCGGAGCCTCCTACGCACTTATCAACCTCAACAGTCCATGAATCCACATCCCCTCAAGGGAATACTCCCGTCTGGGAGACACTCCCCCAACCCCTCACCCAAATTCCCTTTTTTTACCCTCCCCCAGGTATTGAATCTTTTCAGGTAGCCGCAACGCTCACACTACCTAATATGGTGTTAGCAATCCCAGTTTGGTATTTACACCTACCAGAGATGGTCCCTCGACCATCCCTTCCCCCACAGGAAGGAATTCCCATGACGATTCCTGTCCTTACCCCCACCACCCCCATACTCACTAACCCCCCTGCTACAGTTGGGGGTAGGAGGAAGAAGAAAGAGCCCACCGCTCCACTTCCTCCACGCATCCCACCACCTTGCGCACTATGTGAGAAAGAGGGCCACCAGACCAACAATTKCCCATCCCTACCTGAATTACGAAATTTAATCCCCCTCAACCAAACTCCCACACCACCCGCCACTACTGCTAATCCCCCCACTACCACCAACCCTACCAGTAGTAAAGGGTTGAGGACCAAATACGCTTGTGCTATCTATTCAGAGTATGGCCATTACACCCATCATTGCCCAGCATTGTCGCGCTTTCGACAGACATTAGCGGTTGTACGCCAGAACTTCCAGAACAACACACACCCTGCTACGTCCTCTTCAAATATCACTGACATTCGCTATGTCACCACTTCCGTCAATGAACGTATGAGATTCNACCCTACCAGTAGTAAAGGGTTGAGTACCAAATACGCTTGTGCTATCTGTTCAGAGTATGGCCATTACACCCATCATTGCCCAGCACTATCGCGCTTTCGGCAGACATTAGCGGTTGTACGCCAGAACTTCCAGAACAACACACGCCCTGCTACGTCCTCTTCAAATATCACTGACATTCGCTATGTCACCACTTCCGTCAATGAACGTATGAGATTCCCTTGCTCTCTCTGCGATTCATTGGCTCATTTTACATACCAGTGTCCTATGATCCTTGCATACAGGCAACGTCAATTGGCCCTGCTTCACCAACCCGCAGAGGCGATAATTGACATTACCTCGTCACTAGAGGATCTTTGTGTCATTTCTCCCGAACTCGAGGCACTTCCAATGCCTCCATGGTTCTTAAATGATGTCTCTAAGGATTTACCCCGCAACCCCCACAATTCCCCTGCTCATTCCCCTACGGACACTCTCCACCCAACCACCACGGGTACCCCTCAATACTTCAATATATGGTTTATGTCGAGTGAACCCTCACCGTCTCCTGGCATTGCTCCCTTTGCTTCTCCATCAGGGGGCAACCACACTATCACCGAGATCACTCCTCACGACCCCTTATATTCCCATCGTTTCCAATGCGACGAGGAAATCCTGGAAGAGCTACACCGCCCTGACTCTCCCTGGGACGCACTACATCACCGTACACTCTTCTTCCCACAGGAAGCCCTCATGCCTCCTAACCAAAACCCCATTTACACGGTCGAAACAAAAGATTTTATCCCATCAGGGCCTATCGATTGGTTCAACAATCCCATTCCTGCCCCTTATGCTTTTGAAGAAGGTAATATGGCCAACATTTCCCCCACCATCAAAATCGACATTTCCATGAAAAATGGCATCGTCAAAGAAATCATTATTGGAGCCGCTTGCACTCCTCAGGAAATCGCCGCATATAAATCTCTCTTCCAAGAACATAGGGATATTTTCACCTGGTCATACACACAAATGCCTGGCCTCAATCCCTCTATTGTCGAGCATCGCATCGACACCTGGCCTGACATCACACCAGTTCGCCAGAAACAGCGACCGCTACACCCATCTAAAGCCGCGGCTATCAAAGCCGAAATTGACAAATTACGTACGACCGGGTTTATTTACCCCATCGCTTACACTTCATGGGTTTCCAACCTTGTACACGTCGACAAAAAACAGGGCATTATCCGCATTTGCATAGACTTTCGCGATCTCAATAACGCATGTCCCAAATACAACTTTCCAACGCCTTTCATCGATCAAATTATCGACGATTGCGCCGGCACGAGGCTCTCTCCTTTATGGACGGATTCTCTGGCTATAACCAAATCCAAATACACCCAGTCGATCAGTATAAAATCGCATTCATTACCCCATGGGGTACTTTTGCATATCGTTTCATGCCTTTCGGCTTAAAAAACGTCGACGCAACCTTCCAGCGGGCGATGACATACATATTTCACGATCTGGCTAAAATCATCCTCGCCTACCTGGATGACCTCACATCTCAATCCAAGAAACACACCCATCATCTCGATGATTTACGAATCATATTTCAACAGTGTTGCCAGTACAACATCCGCTTGAATCCTCTCAAGTGTGTGTTCTGCATCACCACAGGGCGCCTCCTCGGTTTTATTGTTTCCCAAAGCGGTATTACCATGGACCCCCTCAAAGTCAAAGCTATCACCGAAATTCCACCTCCTCGGAATTTACGACAACTTCAGAGTCTACAGCGCAAATCTAACTTTCTCAGACGCTTTGTTCCTGATTACGCCATACGCACACGCGTTTTCCTCTGCTTACTACGTCACAACATCCCTTTTCACTGGGAAGATTATGCCCAACATTCATTTGATGATCTTAAAACAACACTTTCAAATGCACCTTTAATTAGTGCACCTGACTATAATCACGACTACATCCTCTACGTATCAGCGTCAGCTGTATCAGTAGCCAGCATCCTCGTCCAGCTTGGAGATGACAATCATGAACACATCATTTATTACGTCAGTAAGAACCTCTTAGGACCACCCTTGAAGTATAAACAGGAAGAGAAACTTGCTCTTGCAGTTGTCCTTGCAGTCCAGAAACTGCGCCATTACATTTTTCTTCACACCACCAAGGTCATCGCAGATTCCAAACCTATGCAGTACTTGCTCAGTCGTCGCCAAGTTAACAGAAAATTCGCTCGATGGCTCGTTATCCTTTAGGAGTACGACCTCGAGTTCTCAACACCTAAGAGTAATAAGGCCCTCGTTCTCGCTGAACTTGTCATGACCCTCCCCTCTGACGCCACCAGTGCCCCCATCAATACTGACTTTCCCTATGAACATCTCTTTTATATCACTTCGGATGATCCTTGGTACGACAACCTCCTCGTCTACCTCCGAACTCAAAAGTTCAGTAACCACCTTTCACGAGATGATCGATGACGTATTCGCCATCAGGCCCCCCGATATCTCCTCATCAGAGACACCCTATACAGGAGGGGCGTTAACACCATTATTCATCGTTTCCTGACTATTGACGAGGTCGAACGAGTCTTAAACGACTGCCACAACGGCGCATGTGGGGGACATCTTTCGGGTATATCCACTGCTCTAAAGATTATCCAAGCCGGTTACTTTTGTCCTACCCTGTTTCATGATTGCATTCATGTCATGAAACGATGTGAGCAATGTCAGCTCTATGCCAACAAATCCCGGGCTCCCCCCACTCTTCTTCACCCTGTCATTACTGTCGTCCCTTTTTGTAAATGGGGCATCAACTTTATGACTTGTAATCCCCCCTCCAGCAATGGTCAAAAATACATTGTTGTCGCCATTGATTACTTCACCAAATGGACCGAAGCTATGCCCACTTTCAACAACATCATTGACACTACAACGCGTTTTTTCTTTAACCACGTCATATCCCGCTTTGGAGTACCCCTCCAACTGGTTTCCAACCATGGGAAACACTTTGAGAATGAGATCTTCGTCGAACTCTCATCTCGGTTAGGCTTCTCTCACGAGTTCGCCTCACCATATTACCCTCAGTCAAATGGACAGGTTGAGGCAGTGAACAAAGTCCTCAAGACCATGTTACAGTGCACGGTTAATAAACATAAAACCAATTGGCATCATATGTTATTTTCTGTGCTATGGGCTTATCGAACGGCAGTAAAGACCGCTACTGGTTTCACGCCATTCCATTTAGTCCATGGGGTCGAGGCAACTCTTCCCATCGAGTGCGAAATTCCCACCTTATGCACTACAATTGAGCTATTACCTGACACTGCTCCAATGGAGCAGCGCTTGCTGAACTTGGAGTCTCTGGATGAAGATCATCTATCTTCCTTACAGAACAACGAGGCAGCTAAAAAATGATCCAAAGCTACCTTTGATCGCCATGTCAACCTTCGGTCATTCCGCGAAGGTGACCTTATCCTGGCTTACGATATCGCTCATGATACCTTTGGCCATGACAAATTCGAATCACTCTGGCATGATCCTTACATTATCCAACATTGCCTCACCAAAGGTGCATACATCCTGGCCTCTCCCGAAGGCCTCTCTCTCAAAGAACTCATTAACGGGTTGTATCTCAAGAAATTTTATGCTTAAAAGTAGTCATTCTACTTTAGGTTATTTATTTTCTAGTGTTTTTAATATTTTTTTCTCCCCTCTCGTCTAAACTATCCTTTGTGCTATTGACAGATGCTTCCTCCACCAGCCTACCACATTGGTTATGCTGACGGCGCCAGCCGTTGGACGCAAAATCTCGCTTCAGCTTCTTGGGCTCTATACACCCCCTCACATGAAATGCTACATTCAAGCGGCATATGTTTGGGACCCGCAACCAACAACCAAGCCGAATACACTGCGGTCATTGGCCTCCTGGCCGACGCCCAGCGTCATCATATTCGTCACCTTAGCGTCTTCCTCGACTCTCAACTAGTCGTTCTCCAGCTCAACAATGTATACCGTGTACGCGATCCATGCCTCTTTCACAAATACCTGCAGGTTAGACTGTTATCTCGACATTTTGATTCCATTACATTTACACATATTCTCAGACAATTGAATCAAACAACAGATCAAATAGCTAACATGGTGTTAGATTGGCATATATCACATCAAGCTACACATACATAAACAACTCACGAACTCCTGTCACACCATATATATAGAATAGACATCATCAAAAGAAAAAAACACATGTAGACAACATCAGGATCTCAAAAAGGTATACTCATGTATATATAGATATCAAGGCCCATCAGGCCATCCGAATGTTTATATACAAAAATACACGTGCCCGCAGGCCAGCACAGCACCTCGGTACAAAAAATCAGCTCACCAGCCTATATACAAAAAAAACATATACATCATGGTGCCTCTATCGCACCACCACCCGCTCCTCCCTCAGGAGGAGGTGGTGGCCCACCACCACCTTCCCCAGGAGGTGGTGGACCACTCAAAAGACCCTCCTGCCCCGGCGGCAGGCGTCCACTCGTCATCACCGCAAGCACTGCTGCTCGCCGCACTATGGCCTGCCATGGTGGCGGCACCCCCACACACTGCTCCAGGAAGCTCTCATCCTGGATACATGTCTACATGCCCTCAGGCACATCCTACAACATCGTCTCCAGACGACGGCGTATGTCATCAAAATCTACTCCGGTCGCCGCCAGAGGAGCATGTGATTGCCCCGCACCGGGGTCATCGAATCGACGCCTCCTCGTTTCCCTCTCGGGCTCAGCAGGTCGCTCTACGGCATCCTCCCACCGACGTCTCTCTCCCTGCGGTCATCTCTCCGGCTCTCGATGATCCAACGCTCTCTGCATCTCCACCTCGCGCCCGCGAGGTGCCACATCTGCACATGCACAAAACAACAACAACAGATAATATCAGCATCTATATCATATACATATGAACTGATATCTCAAAATAACATAAACCAAAACATGCATGATACTAAAACATACCTCGATGGTCAAATACCTCCCTTGGAGGTAGCACCATGTCCGGATCACCCCGAAAGTCCACCCCATCATAGGGGTACCGAAGTACTACCTGCGGCATCTGCCGCCATATCCTTGCCGCCTCCGCCGAAAAGAAGTGGCCACCTTCGCCACCACCATGGAAAACCAACATTGTCGACCACCACCTCAATCGCGGCTCTCATGCCCCCGACATCTCCAGCAGAACCCTTGGGCGCAGCATCGACACCCTCTCCAAAAACCAGGCTACTAGGATAGACCCAAATGCGAACTCTCCTGCACCTGTGGATCGACAACGGTCCAACTGCGCTATCATCCGCGCATGCAGCGTCAGTCCCCACACGAACTGCTCGCCGACCACCACCCTCTCCAGCACCAACAGCTGGCCACCACTAATCCGCTGGGTCGCAAGTGACCCATATATACGCACAATCAACGTCGTTATACAGTGATGTGCTAGGGAGTCTATAGCGTTGATGCTCACCACAGTCCCAGACATAAAGTCTTGACCTGAGCAGTATCGCTCGCCAATCGTCGCAAGGGTTGTATCCCTCGGTAGCATAGGCTCTTCTGGTAGGGGCGTTCCCCGAAAGGGGAGCCCAGTCAGAAAATATACATCCAACACCGCAGTGAAGGGGATCTGCTCTCCTCTCATGAGGAAGCAGTGCAGCTCCGGACTCCACATTTGGAGAAGGAACTATAGTAAATACTCCTATGCCCGTATCAACGGGCACTCAAAGAACTTTAGCAACCCACAGGTTGCTAAAGTCGCCTGCACCCTAGGCCCCTCAATGGCCACAGCATCTCACAACTGGGCCCAGTCTCGCTCTCGCCACCGCACCGGCATCGTCACTGTTGGCCACCTATGAACAACACAGAGTCCTATATCAGCTCATGTAACCATCCACAGCATCAAAAAGACTCGTTTTTTACCCTTCAACCTTGCCTCCTAGGCGCGGTTTTTGTTCCCACAGGCGCGCACACGTGCGCGCCTGTTCAGCACACAGGCGCACACACGTGCGCACCTGTTCAGCACACAGGCGCGCACACGTGCGCGCCTGTTCAGCACACAAGAACGCATATATGCGCGCATGTACAATGGACAGGTGCGCCTCAATGCATGCCTATTTTCTTCACAGGCGCGCTCTTAAGCACGCCTTTTTACCATACAGAGGCACACCAGTGCGCTCCTGTCAAACCTACAGGCGTGCACACGTGTGCGCCTGTTTAGCACACAGGCGCACCCCTCGGGCACGCCTTAAATTCCCCCTCCCGCGCACCCATGCGCGTCTATTCAGTTTACAAGCGTGCACGTATGTTCGCCTTTCACCGAATCGCCTGCGCATGTGGGCCCACACCCCATAAAAAAAACCCTAAAAACCCATGTACAGCCCCCCATACAAACCCTACCCAAAAATTGAAAACCTATTTCTATGCAGGATGATCAGACCACTAACCTGATACTCGCAGAACGTCAATCGGATGCCTCGTCCTCCCTGAATCTCCAAATCTCCTCTGAAAACTGTTCGTCCAGCCACTATTGCAGCAGGTACAAATGAGGTGGCAATGTGGGCCCTACAGCTATATATAGGCCTTTTGCCAAACTTTCACTCACCATTCCGGGAGCCCAAGGTGTCCATTTTTCAAACCGTCTTCAGCCACAGGATCAACATCCCGCCACCTACATCACAGCTGTCCCTAGGTCACTTTTCATCCTGAGCCCCCGGGGTGCCTTTTTTTCATATCATGGTCAGGTACGCACGCGCATTGTCACATTTATCTAAATACATGTTCATCTCTTTAATTCTCTTCATATGTTGTTCACATTGGGTATTTGGTTGTTATATGTGTAGGTACTTGCTCATCATTCATTGACATCATCCCTTCAGGTATATACTCAGCACTGGCATGTAGTCTCTCCTGTTGTATTGCATTTACATTTCCAATCACACCCTCTGATATGGGCCTTTAGGATCCTCATTCTCGGCTCTGCAATACCCACACCTCCATTTGCACCTTCGGTACTATCACCCGGTAGCATTCTCACCCACATGTGTTGTCCCATTCATATCACCTTTTGGCACTTTTTGACACTTATGTTGTTCTTCCTTACCCTTTAGGGATGGAAGTCCCGATAGTCTTTCAAAAATGTCGTGAATCAACCACATACTCCTTCACCTCATTTTGCTAGCTTTTCCACACGGACTCCCAGCTTATCTCTTCACGGTTCTATTTTTTTTACCTGCACCTCCACAGTATCATGAACCCTCCATTTCATCCATAATCAGTTTGCCCATCTGCGAACCTACCCTCATTTCAACTACCTCATACAGAAACTCAACAATGGGGCCCCCACCCTTCATCAGTTTTCCAGGAAAATTTTTCCCTCCCTAGGGCACTCATTTCACACTGGGGCACCCGTTTCTGTATTTGTACATTTCTCCCCAAATTATTCGTTATTTATTTGTACAAATGCCTTTATTTCCAGTCATTACATTTTCTTTTGTCGTCACCGTTGGCGACTTGCTTCCTTTTGGCCACGCCCAACCCATGTCACCCTTGGTTGGAGCATTACTTATCATCTACCCTTGCCGGCATC
>JZKD02S1631905.1:41519-52313 GCA_000966675.3 Picea glauca | reverse complement strand
TTTAACCATTTGCACATCTTGAATAATATTGCCGAAAGCATTCCCAAATAAAACACAAACATACCCCATGTATTTTTGCAAACAACTTCAACAACACCACTTGGTAACTTTGCCCAGAGATAAATTACTCTTTGTCTGCCCTTTACCGTATTTGCACCAAGAGGTGACAGTGCATCCACATTATAGTTGAATTCTTCGATCATTTGTGGTTTTGGAAGCACTTCATGGTTTCTGTCTGCAATGGAACATATATGTGTAACAGAACATGAATAGCATAGAAAGAATGCCCTTTGTTAAACAAAAGTCTTCAGGAGAGTAATTAATATCTTCAAGAAACAGCAAGAAAATGTTATAAATCCGGAGCCCAACAAGCAACCAACTGAAATGAAACTCGTATCCTTGATCTTGCGCTTCGCGACAGTCTTTCTCGAGCTCGTTGACAAGGTAGCTCGCCCAATTCATTTGCATCCCCTCCACGTATTTTCCTGCAAGGTCCACCACAAACTCGGTGACCTGCGTCAGGTGGTTCTTTCTAATGATCTTGCCAGCTATGAGCTGACAAGCTAGGCGCACTACGCCATCCTAGATGGACACTGCCTTGTAGCCTCGCTTTCCCTTTTCTACTTCATCGTATGCCTCCTTAATGCGTTGTGCCAGGGAGTGATATGAGGTCTTCCCTAGCTAGAACTGTTGAGGGTCAAGTCCCTGCATGCTCAGTCCTGTGATCAGGTGGATCAACACCGGATCCACAGTAGTGCGCATGTCGAGCCATAGATATCCTCCATGATAGCACGACAAGAGGAATTTAACACAAGCGTTAACCTCCTGATGTCGGCCAAATTGAGGGATCTTCATCATGTTGAGTATCGTGGACTGCGCGAGCTCCTTAATCCACGGTTGGGAGACTATGCGGGGCTTCTTCCCAATCATCTTCATCAAATATCTGTGAGGCACAAGCATCGCATAGTTCTTTCTGTCACCAAGATTGAAATCATTGTTCTTTAATGTTGGGATCTGTCCCAACTGGCTTCCTTCTACACATATCCCCTTCGGGATGTACGCGGTGATCAATGTATACTCTAAGTCCCATGGAATGTTGTCGCGGTTAACCGCGCCATCCAAAGGCGGGATGTAATTAGGTAAGATCAACAGGATCTGCTTCGCGTTTGTCAGATCGTCGCGATGCTTACTTCGCTTCTCAGTAGCAGGGTTGGCACGTTTCGAGCGATGTCCAGTCGAAGGGGAAGCCTATAGTCCCCTGGTCAACGATGCATGTACTCCCTTAGACATAGCTTTATCAGCTATAAACTTCTTCGACGGATTTCTCTAGCTCGGTGCGTTCGGCCGACATTCTCATTGTTAACAAATAAGTCGGGGTAGGCGAATGAATAGCAGGGTAACAACAGATGGCGAGGTCTAATAGCACAGCTCGACACACACAATCACTTTGTTTCTTGTCTCAGATAATCACGCGTAGCAAAAAGTGGTCCCGGCGCAGCGTCCGACAAGTTAAATAAGCAAGCGTCATAACGGATTCCTCCAACAGACAAGAATGCATCAATCAATGTGAATTCGTCTGTTATGGTGCGGTCTCAACGTCTAACGGCGATCTATCCGCCCATAAATGTGTTTCCTGGTCGTTCGGAGCGTCATTCTAACGGTCGGGGTGCCTCCAACGGCCATATAGCTTCGTCGGGGTGAAGTCCCATTCTGCGTGGTTCTGTTGTTCCAGCGAGGTTCAGAGCCTGCAAGCCTGCCTCCTGCGAAGTCTTCTTTGGAACTTCCTGTAGTTTTTCTAACTTGACTTTCTTCTTACTGAGCTTCCTTTCCTTCTTTCCTGTGATCTAAGTCTCTGGATTCCTCTTTCCATTCTTATTCTTATCTTCTCTTAGCATAGTAGCTCCGCATTGTTGATGTGCTTTCAAAGGGTTCAAAGGTAATACCTCTTTTCTTATTAACTCCAGGGTGGGTATATTTTCTTCTTGCAAGGATAAGTCCTTCACACCTTCTTGTGCTTTTTCAACTTCGACAGCTAATTCTCTTTCGTTCTGTTGCTTCGACTCAACTTCTCGTTCTTCTATTAGTCGATATATTCTTCTAGCTATGAAATCCCTTAGTTCTTGCTTTTTCTTTTCTGTAGCTTCTTCCTCTGCTTTCCTTCAGATCTGATCTTTCTCAATCCAAGTCTTACCTAGTAAAAGTGGGAAAGGGGCGATGTTCTCAACAAACCTAATAACTTTAAATTCCTCTTTTGTCGATGTTCCATGGATGATAACAAGTACCTTAGTAACTCTTCCACATAGGACTATCATCTTTCCTTTAAACAAGCCTATCCTTCCCAGTAAAGGTACCACAACAAACTTTCCCACAATTTCCCAGGTGCTTTCTATCATAATATTCACTTGTGTCTCCTCATCTAGGACACAGTCTATGTCGAAGTCTCCTATTATTGTACTTATGTGCTTTTTTTCTTTCAAGATCTCTGATAAACCGACATCTTTGTGATTATCCATTACTTCTTTTAACTGTACTAACATAGTCTGAGATTTCTCTGATTATTTCTCTTTATGATTCTCTAATATGCTCTTATTCTCTTGACTCATGTTCATTTGTTCAACTATAGAAACCATCTTTAGACAGTCCTCGACTTCATGACCAACAATTTTACAATAGAGACAAATAGGACCTGCACTAGGGCATTCCTTAGCAAGATGTCTCGGTCTTCTACAGTTATAACATAATGTCAATCCTCTCTTTCTCTTGTATGTTGCCCAACTTCTTCTGTACTACGCACTAGGATCACAATGCTGGACCTGCAATCTGCAAAAATTATTTCTAGGTTCCTGCATCCACTTATTAGTCCAAAAACTCTTTATATGCATAAGAATAACATATCTTTCTCTATTTCTATCAAATTTATTCAAATCAACTCTTTCTTCTAACTGTACGCTATCTTTCAGACTAGGACAGAATCTATCAAACATACCTAGATTCATACTTTCGAAACAAAAACCTCCACTTATCTTACTCTTATCAAATCATAAAGCTTCTACCTCTTTTCTTCAGATAGGGTTTCTTTCTTATCACAAAGCTTCGCAAGTCAAGTAGAATATTGTGCACTACAGTAGCAAATCTATGCACAAAGATTCTCTTTTATTTTAGTTCCCAACAATCACAGTTTCAGGTCCCGGCAACGAAACCATTTGTTGGCACAGGGGCAGACCTAGGGTTCGACGCTTCAACAATGCACCAACAAAACCCTAACTACCGACCCTTTTGGCAACACCTGCGAAGTAGATGCAGTCTCACCCGAGGTAGAGGCAAGGGGGTTATAGGACTCAAGTGTCTGTAACCAAGATGGGACACAAATCTATGATTATAACACTTCGCAGAGTACTTAGGAACAACATACATTAATATATTCGACTTATTCACTTCACAGATCAAGCCCTAAGTACAGATTGACGCAGTAACAATGACAAAATATGCATCGCACTTAGCATCAGAAGTTATATCTAACACATTCAACATAGACAAAGCACCAAGAATTCATAGATCTATCTGTCATTCATAATAACCAATGCACTAAGCAGATCTACAGCATAAATATCACAGCACAAAGCAAACCATCAACATAGGATATACGTGGTTCACCCCAGTGTGGGGCCACGTCCACCAACTGCTTCTTCTTCTTTATTAGGCTTCAATCTCTTACATTCCTCTGCTCCTGTGCACTAAGCCACAGAGCCAAGCTTCGCATCAAACAGGTGATCTGCGCACTGCGCACCAGATCCACCTTCCCAAAATCAAGGCAAGGCATGGAGCCAACTCCTCTATGAAGCACAGAGCCTTACATACATGTTCTGTTGCACAAAGCAACTCAGAACTACTTTCCTCTTGCACTTAGCTATATACTTCTTACTTTTTCTCTCATTTTTTCTACCTTACAATCTTTACTTATTTATACATTTACAAAAAGGCCTAATCATGGGTAAACCCATGGGCCGACATCCCATAACTCATTACATAAACCCTAATGAACCCCTTGTTGGGTCCACAAAACAAGTGAGATCCCGCGATCTCAGCTTCGCTTGGGCGCTCCATCTTAGACCAGCCTGTCGATGTCCAAAAAGTGGTCAAACCCGACTAATGTTTCCTCAAAACTTGGTCGAGGGCCAACATCTAGGAATATTTTCAAGTTCAAAATGATATCTTAATCCTAAAACATATATTTGAATGCAAATTTCCAAAAATAGGTAATTTAACACTGAATCAAGAAGAATCCAATGCTTTGCAACAATTTCCATTGCATTTCAAATAATACAAGCAAATGAAAAACAGAGGTTGACTCGGGATGTTTGATTTCTTGCGTACAAAATCTTGTTGGCATTAAGCTCCTTTAAAATTTCTCAAACCTTTCCCTTCTTTTCAAATCCCAAAAACTAAACCTATTACCCTCTCTTTTGATACTCTTTTATAGGTACAAAGTTCATACAAGATTAGATCTCATATCCAAAAAATAAGTTCAGTTATAACTATACATTGATATGCATAGATTTAAGATAACAACTATAAACTAATTGCATCGAATTAGAACTGCCAACAAAATCCCTAAATCCTAGGCCAAGATCCTTTAATTTAGATCACATCTTTGACTTCTAAATATAGTCTTTGATCCACAACTAAATGTGATCTAAACAAACTTAAGAAAATATGTGAAAGAGATAGTCTGAGGATCTTTACCTTGATTTTGTGTTTACAACTTGTAATCTTTAAACCTGACAAAAGACAACCTTCTAGATTTTTTGTAGCGCATGTAACAATTTTCAAAACAGGGGCGCTACAGAAAGAATTGTCTTTTTGTAGCGCACTTTCCACATCTTGGATTAGAAACCTTTTATAACTTTTGTTTCACCAAAACTGTTGAGGTCTGCAACATCTTCAGACTTACTTAACCTTAAACAGTAATTGGGAGTTTATGCTTTTCCTGAAGCGGTTTTGTCTTGAGCACTATCCTTGTCCAATACAATGTGTTTTTTTTCTTCCTTATCTTTTTATAAAACTCACAGAGCTTGTTATGTTTCTCTACTAGCTTTTGCATTATCTTCTGTAGCTGGGAATTTTGTGCTTTGAGTTGTTTATTCTTCTAATTGAGATGCTTAATGGTCTTCCTTGAATTACATATTCTTTTCCCTTTTAATGTGTTCTCTGTCTCGGTGCTTTATTCCCATGGAGCTTATTTTGTACCTGGTTGATTAAGATCAATATATATTCTGTAACTGTTGGGCACATTTTCTGATATGTTAACATCTGGGAATAGCACATCATTAGTGTTTTCTTCTGCTGGTACAGGTGGAAGGGATAATGATCTATCAACACTATGCTCTGGTAATTTAGACATCGAAGGGTTGAGACTATGTTTCTGTCTTGCTCTGTCACCTTCTCAGAGAGGCTATCCTGATCCTTGTTTCCATACTAAGAGCTTGATATAATAGAAACAAACCCACCAGGTTATACTGTGGAAACATTAAGTTTAAACCCTTGATAACCCAATAGAAAACATACTTCTACCAGCACAACCTGAATATGGTCCAAGATTTTTATGGCCACTTTGGTTCACATCAGAGGAGAGAATTGTATAAAAATTCGATCCATATACAGATGACACAATGTTATTTGTATTACCATTTGCATTTGGCATTTTGCAGATCCGACCATGCACACGAAATCTGGGAAAATACCCATCAGAAAAATGGTGATATCTCTCGAACCACTCACAATTTTGTCCATCTTCACATCGGTCACCCAATTGATGTCGTTCTGCTAAAAACCCACGTCGTGGTTTTTTGAAATTTCTCTTCATTTTCCTGGAAAATGCGCCCAAAATCCATTGCTCGAAATTGTTATGTTTTCTAATTTTCCCATTGAACCGCTCACGAAATGGAAACAGATACCTCACACATGAACCTTTGTCTGCAATATTATCACGGGTTTCGAGAATAGAAGATAATGTTTCATTTACAAAATTCTTGTAATACCATTCATACACTCAATTTCCACTTAAGCTTTCGTGAGGTCGATTTTTTGCTGGCAATTATTTACACTCGGGCATGCACCATAAAGCTCAAACTTTCTCTTTGGTACTTACTTGGCATGTGATATGAGTATTTATCAACCCCTGTGATAAGTATTATTTTAATATATTGAGATAGTCTGACATGCATTAGAACAAATATAACTTTGGTGCTCTTAATGGCTGATACATTTCATTGCTTTCGATGTGTAGTGCATAATCGATGGACCCTTGGGCTCTCCCTTGATGTTCTTGTGGATGTATGGCTCGACAGTGGGTTTCTATGGTATTTGCTTGGCTCTTGGTCATAGTGATCTGACTTGTATGTATATGGGCCCAAGTTTAATGTACTTGGATATTGGACTAGAAGCCCAATATTTTTGTTAAAACATTAAAAAGGCCGGCATATAACCCGAGAGCACTAAAACATAACTTTAGTAAAAACTTATTTTTTACCAAAATTTCATAAAAAATGGAGGAGCTAATCAGTGAGTAAAATAGCAGCTAGGTTGCAAGAATGGTGCTCATTTGGTAGTGCAACTTTAGCAATAACCCCATATTTTTCTACCGAAACCATCGTTTTTTCTGCAACGGATAAACTTGGTCCTCATAATAACAAGGAAATCATTGATAACTATAGAACAAGCTAAGGCGATTAGGATTAAACAAGGTTTACAGAGCTGCATAGGCTTGGTGATAGGGGAGAGTTTAGGCTAGTATGTTTAAGTGCTAACTGCAATAATAGGGTTCTTTAGCTTCTCTGCACTGTCTTGTGTTGCTTGCTTAACAATGCCCTGTGCTGCTGCAGGTTCTTTTGTTACTCTAAAGGCCTCCTCCTGCAATGTCTCAAGCTTCTGCGCAAGATTCTATTGTTCAGATCAAATTTGGTTTATCTCTTGGTTCAACTACCTATTCTTGTTGGACACACCTACCACACTTAGAGGGGGGGGNCAACAAAACCCTAACTACCGGCCCTTTTGGCAACACCTGCGAAGTAGATGCAGTCTCACCCGAGGTAGAGGCAGGGGGGTTATAGGACTCAAGTGTCTGTAACCAAGATGGGACACTTATCTATGATTATAACACTTCGCAGAGTACTTAGGAACAACATACATTAATATATTCGACTTATTCACTTCACAGATCAAGCCCTAAGTACATATTGACGCAGTAACAATGACAAAATATGCATCGCACTTAGCATCAGAAGTTATATCTAGCACATTCAACATAGACAAAGCACCAAGAATTCATAGATCTATCTGTCATTCATAATAACCAATGCACTAAGAAGATCTACAGCATAAATATCACAACACAAAGCAAACCATCAACATAGGATATACGTGGTTCACCCCAGTGTGGGGCCACATCCACCAACTGCTTCTTCTTTATTAGGCTTCAATCTCTTACATTCCTCTGCTCCTGTGCACTAAGCCACAGAGCCAAGCTTCGCATCAAACAGGTGATCTGCGCACTGCGCACCAGATCCACCTTCCCAAAATCAAGGCAAGGCATGGAGCCAACTCCTCTATGAAGCACAGAGCCTTACATACATGTTCTGTTGCACAAAGCAACTCAGAACTACTTTCCTCTTGCACTTAGCTATATACTTCTTACTTTTTCTCTCATTTTTTCTACCTTACAATCTTTACTTATTTATACATTTACAAAAAGGCCTAATCATGGGTAAACCCATGGGCCGACATCCCATAACTCATTACATAAACCCTAATGAACCCCTTGTTGGGTCCACAAAACAAGTGAGATCCCGCGATCTCAGCTTCGCTTGGGCGCTCCATCTTAGACCAGCCTGTCGATGTCCAAAAAGTGGTCAAACCCGACTAATGTTTCCTCAAAACTTGGTCGAGGGCCAACATCTAGGAATATTTTCAAGTTCAAAATGATATCTTAATCCTAAAACATATATTTGAATGCAAATTTCCAAAAATAGGTAATTTAACACTGAATCAAGAAGAATCCAATGCTTTGCAACAATTTCCATTGCATTTCAAATAATACAAGCAAATGAAAAACAGAGGTTGACTCGGGATGTTTGATTTCTTGCGTACAAAATCTTGTTGGCATTAAGCTCCTTTAAAATTTCTCAAACCTTTCCCTTCTTTTCAAATCCCAAAAACTAAACCTATTACCCTCTCTTTTGATACTCTTTTATAGGTACAAAGTTCATACAAGATTAGATCTCATATCCAAAAAATAAGTTCAGTTATAACTATACATTGATATGCATAGATTTAAGATAACAACTATAAACTAATTGCATCGAATTAGAACTGCCAACAAAATCCCTAAATCCTAGGCCAAGATCCTTTAATTTAGATCACATCTTTGACTTCTAAATATAGTCTTTGATCCACAACTAAATGTGATCTAAACAAACTTAAGAAAATATGTGAAAGAGATAGTCTGAGGATCTTTACCTTGATTTTGTGTTTACAACTTGTAATCTTTAAACCTGACAAAAGACAACCTTCTAGATTTTTTGTAGCGCATGTAACAATTTTCAAAACAGGGGCGCTACAGAAAGAATTGTCTTTTTGTAGCGCACTTTCCACATCTTGGATTAGAAACCTTTTATAACTTTTGTTTCACCAAAACTGTTGAGGTCTGCAACATCTTCAGACTTACTTAACCTTAAACAGTAATTGGGAGTTTATGCTTTTCCTGAAGCGGTTTTGTCTTGAGCACTATCCTTGTCCAATACAATGTGTTTTTTTTCTTCCTTATCTTTTTATAAAACTCACAGAGCTTGTTATGTTTCTCTACTAGCTTTTGCATTATCTTCTGTAGCTGGGAATTTTGTGCTTTGAGTTGTTTATTCTTCTAATTGAGATGCTTAATGGTCTTCCTTGAATTACATATTCTTTTCCCTTTTAATGTGTTCTCTGTCTCGGTGCTTTATTCCCATGGAGCTTATTTTGTACCTGGTTGATTAAGATCAATATATATTCTGTAACTGTTGGGCACATTTTCTGATATGTTAACATCTGGGAATAGCACATCATTAGTGTTTTCTTCTGCTGGTACAGGTGGAAGGGATAATGATCTATCAACACTATGCTCTGGTAATTTAGACATCGAAGGGTTGAGACTATGTTTCTGTCTTGCTCTGTCACCTTCTCAGAGAGGCTATCCTGATCCTTGTTTCCATACTAAGAGCTTGATATAATAGAAACAAACCCACCAGGTTATACTGTGGAAACATTAAGTTTAAACCCTTGATAACCCAATAGAAAACATACTTCTACCAGCACAACCTGAATATGGTCCAAGATTTTTATGGCCACTTTGGTTCACATCAGAGGAGAGAATTGTATAAAAATTCGATCCATATACAGATGACACAATGTTATTTGTATTACCATTTGCATTTGGCATTTTGCAGATCCGACCATGCACACGAAATCTGGGAAAATACCCATCAGAAAAATGGTGATATCTCTCGAACCACTCACAATTTTGTCCATCTTCACATCGGTCACCCAATTGATGTCGTTCTGCTAAAAACCCACGTCGTGGTTTTTTGAAATTTCTCTTCATTTTCCTGGAAAATGCGCCCAAAATCCATTGCTCGAAATTGTTATGTTTTCTAATTTTCCCATTGAACCGCTCACGAAATGGAAACAGATACCTCACACATGAACCTTTGTCTGCAATATTATCACGGGTTTCGAGAATAGAAGATAATGTTTCATTTACAAAATTCTTGTAATACCATTCATACACTCAATTTCCACTTAAGCTTTCGTGAGGTCGATTTTTTGCTGGCAATTATTTACACTCGGGCATGCACCATAAAGCTCAAACTTTCTCTTTGGTACTTACTTGGCATGTGATATGAGTATTTATCAACCCCTGTGATAAGTATTATTTTAATATATTGAGATAGTCTGACATGCATTAGAACAAATATAACTTTGGTGCTCTTAATGGCTGATACATTTCATTGCTTTCGATGTGTAGTGCATAATCGATGGACCCTTGGGCTCTCCCTTGATGTTCTTGTGGATGTATGGCTCGACAGTGGGTTTCTATGGTATTTGCTTGGCTCTTGGTCATAGTGATCTGACTTGTATGTATATGGGCCCAAGTTTAATGTACTTGGATATTGGACTAGAAGCCCAATATTTTTGTTAAAACATTAAAAAGGCCGGCATATAACCCGAGAGCACTAAAACATAACTTTAGTAAAAACTTATTTTTTACCAAAATTTCATAAAAAATGGAGGAGCTAATCAGTGAGTAAAATAGCAGCTAGGTTGCAAGAATGGTGCTCATTTGGTAGTGCAACTTTAGCAATAACCCCATATTTTTCTACCGAAACCATCGTTTTTTCTGCAACGGATAAACTTGGTCCTCATAATAACAAGGAAATCATTGATAACTATAGAACAAGCTAAGGCGATTAGGATTAAACAAGGTTTACAGAGCTGCATAGGCTTGGTGATAGGGGAGAGTTTAGGCTAGTATGTTTAAGTGCTAACTGCAATAATAGGGTTCTTTAGCTTCTCTGCACTGTCTTGTGTTGCTTGCTTAACAATGCCCTGTGCTGCTGCAGGTTCTTTTGTTACTCTAAAGGCCTCCTCCTGCAATGTCTCAAGCTTCTGCGCAAGATTCTATTGTTCAGATCAAATTTGGTTTATCTCTTGGTTCAACTACCTATTCTTGTTGGACACACCTACCACACTTAGAGGGGGGGG
>JZKD02S1631905.1:0-11739 GCA_000966675.3 Picea glauca | reverse complement strand
TTACATTGCATATCTTCGTCAACGCATGCTCTAGGATCTTGTTAAATGCTTCCACTGTGTCATTCGCCTGAGGATGATAAGGTGTGTTCTTCTGGTCATAAATCTGAAATTCTTATGTCAAAGCAACAATCATTTTATTCAAAAAATGGGTACCCTGCTCACTCATAAGAATTCTTGGACATCCAAACCTTTTAACAACATTCTCAAATAGAAACTGCCCAGTGGTCTCCATGCAACAAACTATAACAGGCTCTACTTCAACCCATCTGGTGAAGTAATATGTCGCAGTAATTATATATATTGTTCTTGACCTTTTTGTTGGTGTATTGATTGATCCAATGAAATCAATTTCCCATTTATCAAAAGCCTGCAACGTAACTTGTGGTACTAAAGGAATTTTGTCTCTTCTGGAAGGCTTCCCACCTCGCTGACAAACATCACAAGTCTTACAAAACTCCTTAGCATCCTTATGAAGGGTGGGCCACCAAAGTCCTTCATGCAAAATCTTCTGAGATGTCGTTTTCCCTGCATAGTGGGCTCCCACAATTCCTTCATGTTCCTCTAATAGTATTATAGGTCTTTCGTGCTCCAATACACATCATCCAAGAATACCATCTACGCCTAACTTATACAAATTTCCTACTATGTGATGATAGTATGTTTCTTTTACTTCTATTTGTTTCTTTTGCACAGTTGTAAAGTCAGGTGGGGATACTCCTGTGCTCAATAACTAGACAATATCTGCAAAGTAATCATCAACCATATGTACTAAGAACAAGTGTGCGTCTGGTAGAATGTCATCCATATTTTTTGCATCTTCCCCTGATAGTATGTGCGAAAAATGATCAGGTCCTAGATTTAACTTTCCTTGTTTCACAATCACTTCAAAATCGTACTCCTGAAATAATAATTTCCATATACATATCCTCCCCCCCCAACACTGGCTTATTGACAAACTATCTTAGCGCAAAATGATCTTTGTACATCTTAAAATGTAATCACAGTAGATAATTCCTAAAATTTTGTAGTGAATACACCATTGCCAATCCTTCACGCTTTGTAGTAGTATAATTTTTTTCAGTAGTTGACAAATTTATGTTGGAAAATGCAATAGGATGGTCCAAATCTCCTTCCTCTGGCTGAGCTAGAACTGCACCAGATATGGCGGACCTCCGCCAAATTTGGCAGGGTCCCGCCATTATCCATTTTGAATTTTCGGATACGGGTTGTCCTTGAGAAAATCGGGGATGCCACATGTCGCTTGCTGATTGGGCCATGTCTTGGTCCACCTGTACACTTGATGTCACACCCAATAATTATACGAGACACATTGCGCTCCCTGGATTGTGCCACATGGCGTCTCCTGGGGGTGCTATTTGGCACTTTTTAATTGGCCAATGTGGACCCCTGAAAATTCCAATGGAGGGTGACACGTGGCATCCTTTGGTGTTGCCACATGGCATGTTGATGTTAGCATCACTACAATGATGTCACCCTTCCATGTCAGCTTCTGACATCAGCAGTACAGACGATGAGGTGTCCCTTGCTGACTGGTCTTAGTTGACCGCAACTTTGACCATGAATATCTTTCAAACCGTAACTCCATTTGACGAACCGTTTGCGCCGTTAGAAATTTTGTTACACACTCTTCGCGATCATGCCATTTTCAATGAGTTTTGGGAACTTTGAATTTTTTCCCTTTCTCTGTCTACTGAAGCCATTCTGAGTGTTTTAAGCTTCCTCTGTGAGTTCTGAGTTATTCTTAGCCTTCTCTGGATCCTTTTTGGATCAGTTTCCTACAACAATTTCATTTTGTAATTGAGTACAAAGGGGGTACAAGTAACAAGGTAGTTGATATGATTTCTAGACCTCCTATTGTTGCTTCTATTATTTTGAAGAATACTTCTTTATCTCATGATAGGTGTGTGGAACAATATGCTATGGATGAAGATTTTAAAGAAGTATATGAGAATCTAACCCATGGTGCACAGGTAGAGAACTATTGTTTTTAGGGAAAACTACTCTACCTTCTTGGAAAGCTATGTATTCCTACAAGTGAATGAGTCCATGTAATACGAGAAGCTCACACTTCTCTTGTGTCTGGCCATTTTTGGGTAGGAAAAACTATGGATCATTTGCAGAGGTTTTGTTACTGGCCTCAAATGAAAGAAATTGTAACTAAATATGTAAAGGGGTGTGTGATGTGTTCTACTTGTAAGCCCACTAATAGAAAACTAGGGCTATACTCACCACTACTTGTTCCATCCCATCCATGGGAAAGTATCTCCGTGGGGGTTTACCAATGTCGAAAGGGGGTCATGACTATTTGTATGTTGTATTGGATAGGTTCAGAAAAATGTGTATCTTAATGCCATGTAAAAAGCATATCATTGTTGAGAAAACTGCTAATATTTTCTTTCAGTATGTTTGGGTTCACTTTGGGTTACCCACATCCATTATCTCGGATCGAGATACTCGATTCCTTGGGGATTTTTGGACAACCTTGTGGAGAATGATGGACACCAAATTGAAGAGGAGCACTGCTTTACATCCAAAGACTGACGGACAGACAGAGGTTGTAAACCGAACAGTGGTACTTTTTCTTCGAGGCTACTTTAGCAAGCATCCCAAGTTATGGGATGAACAAATACCCAATGTACGACATGCTTACAACTGAGCCTTACATTCCTCCACTCAGTGTTCACCTTTTGATACATGTTTTGCGTACGTACCTAAAGTTCCTTTGGACTTGACGTATGGGAGAGATGTTGATTCAAATGAAGAAAGAAATGAGTACAAAGCCCTCAAGTTCATCCAAAGGATCCAGCAGGTACGCCAAGCAATCAGGGAATAGTTGGAGAAAACTCAAGCACAGTATAAAGCTCGGCATGAAAAACACATGGTTGATCATCGGTTCCAGGTTGGAGACCATGTATGGCTTCACATTAGCAAGGAGAGATTGAAGGGTGAAGGCAAGAAACTTAAGCCCATTAGTTATGGACCCTTCACTATTTTGGATAAAAGTGGTACCAATGCTTTTTGTCTGGATCTTCCACCTTATATGCAGATTTAATCAGTTGTAAATGTAGAGAACTTGAAAATTGTTTAGCCTCCCATGATCATGGATCAGGATGAGGAAGTTTCAATACCTTCAGTTGATGAGTTTGCTCCTGAGTAATTGGATAAGTTAAAGGAATATATCATCCTGGACAAAAGGATGAGGACTTCATGCAGGGGTGATGTTGATTATATTTGAGTAGGTTTAAAGGGCACACATCCAAGCAATGCAAATTGGATTGAGAAGGACAAGGTGAGGGAACTCTTCCCTTACTTATCTGTTGATTGATGAAATTTTTTGGTGGTCCAAAAATATCTCAGTGGGAAGGTGTGATCCAAAAGGGATCTAGAGAAGACTAAGGATAGCTYAGTACTCGTAGGAACAACTCAAGAAGCTTAGAATGGCCTTAGCAGACAGAGAAAGGGCGAAAAATCAAAGTCCTCAAAATTGAGTGAAAGTGGCATCATCACAAAGAGCGTGTGGAAATATTTTCAATGGCGCAAATGACTCGTCAAACGGAGTTATGGGTCGAAAGATATTTGTGGTCAATGTTTGGTCAACTTAGCCCAGTCAGTAGGGGGATGAGTCAGCATCCGTACTGTTGAGGTCAGCATGAGTATAGATGATGTCAGCATCCATACAACATACGTGGCACACACAAGAGGTGACACATGCAATGCTAACGTCAGCATGGTGATGTGGCAACACCAGAGGCTACCACGTGTCACTCATATTTGTCTTTTTCGGCTCATTCATGGACCAATAAAAATGTGCCATGTGGCAGTCCGTACAACCACGTGGCAAACCATACAGTGATGTGGCAGATGATGTGGTAGATGATATGGCAGGCTAATGTGGCAAACGATTGTACATTTGGTTGGTGTGGCCCAATGGTTAGCTGCCACATGGCCCAGTCATGGGATACCATGTGGCAGTGGGAAAATGCCCAATGACGGCCCGAGAACAAAATTCCAAAAAAAAAATAATAAGAGCTTTGGCGGGTCCACCAAATCTGGCAACCAATCGTCATATTTAACCACTGTTAAGACTGGCGGAACCACCAAATACAAATATATATGTTACAACCAACAGCCCAAAAGGGGAGGCCCACAGGCTTGATCCTGGGACCTCCCCCTCTATCTGTGCCTTAACACATGCTCCGCCAACCACTAGGCCAATGGCCTTCGATTGATTACAAAGTCGGGAATATTACTTAAAATTTGAATCCACCTAGTGTGAGGGGGAGGCGCATGAGGGTACGGACGGCATGCTTTACGAAATAGTTTCTTAGCATTTATTGCAGGTTGTAGGGCACAAAAACTGAGACGGAGTTTCTCTTGGGCCTGGGAGTGCCAGAGTCGGATTGAGGCGTGGAGACAGTCGTTTTTGGGTAATTCGACGCCACGAATTCAATGGTGTTGTATGTTTTCTGATCGGAGCAAAGCTTCTGCATCTTGATTCTAGCATGAGGTATACTTATGTATTTTTCCAAATTCTTTTGTTGAGTTAATAAAAAGGCCTACCCATTTGAGATCAAGACCCGGAGACGTAGTCCACCAAGGAAGAACTTCGTTATCAAGTTTTTTGTGTTCAGATTTGATGCTTATATCTCTTCATTATTGATATTTTCCTTCTTTAATGGTGCACTTTAATTTATGCTCATTTCATGCAATTCTTTATGAGTCACTTTGATGAAAAGATCCTGGATCACACCATAATTGGTAATTCCATGATAAGAGGAATTTATGGCAGGAAGAGAAAAAGAGTAACAACCAGAGAAATGATCGTGTTTCCAATGAAAACTCTTTTCATGAATGAGATATCAATTGGATTGGATATCTCTACTAATTTTTAGATCTTAAAGTGTCTTCAAAAGGTTGCGCGCATCAACCAAGCTACAATAGTCATGTCATTTCTTCAGCCAACACCTAATACATTTGATTTTTTTGATGATATTATCATAATGCTAGAAGGATAGATAGTTTACCATGGGCCTTGTGATCATGTTCTTGGGTTTTTTTAGTAGTGTGGCTTCACGTGTCTGGAGCGTAAGGGCATTGCAGACTTTTTGCAGGAGGTTACCTGGAGAAAGGATCAAGAACAGTATTGGGAGGATAGGGAAAATCCATATAGATAAGTTTCAATAGAGAAATTTTCTCAGAAATTCAAACAGTTTCATGCTGGCCAGAATTTGAAAGAAGAATTTTCTAATCCATTTGATAAGTACAAAGGTCACAAAATTGCCCTGTCTTTCAGCAAATACTCACTTAGAAAATGAAAAATCAGAAATCAAAGCATGCGCAAAAGAGTGAAATAACAAATATTTTTTGTTTAACGAATGAAGGCGGTTCCAAATTATTAAGCTTCAACCTGTTAATTAAAATGCATCCATAACTGCTTGAACAAACTAGGAAATAATATAAAAGAAGTAGCGCACAGCTAACAAAGGCAGGAAAAATCAAGAGAGGTATGCTAGGAGCATGAGAGACTAATCATGATGATCTTTCATCATTCAAACTTTATTTATTTCTCTTCGGGATCTGACGGGTTGTGGATAGCAGGGGTGGCTCGCAAAGTATCGAGAAGAACTTAGCAATGGATTTAATGGCCTCCTTCAGGTAACTTGTGCATTTGTTTGAGGTTGCTGCAATTTTTTCTATGTTCTCATGGCTGACCAGTTTCTCTCATGTGCAGATGAATACCTTGAATCTTTATTGGTCATTGTTCAAAGCATATGTGCATTCATTATTAATCTTTTGTATTTTTCTATTCTCGTGTGATTGAGGAAACCATCTTGAATAGTTAGAGTTACACTCAAAGTCCAGACCTTCGCAGAGGTCTGAAAGCTCCAAGAGTCTGAGGAATATATGAGGATTTCATTAATAAAGATCAGTTTTTCCCTCTGGATATTGTTTATATTTTATTTTCTTGTTATTCCACATGGGATTATAAAGCAAATAAAACAAAATCCTGCATTTTGTTTCATTCAAATGTATATTCTTTATTTTTACAATCCTTGTCCAATTTTTGTTTTATTTCTTTAACAAGAATATTTTAAAAGACAAATAAATAAACAAAACACCCTCTGTAATATTATGTTCCTTCTACTCATTGTGCAATTATTCATTTTTCTTTTTAAGTTTATTATTTGTCTTTAATATATTTGTGTATTATTCTAACTTGTTAATATGACGACTAATTCACTTTTGTTATTTACCTTTTAACACTTTCTTTTCTTTTATTCACTGATTAATCTTGTTTTGCTACAAGTTAATATTTATTATCATTAACTTTTCTTTAAATCTTTGTTTATCTTTTGGTAGATATTTTATTTTTGTATTAACTTTCTTCTAACTTTATTTACAAAATCAATAAACATTATAAAGGTTAAAGGTATAAAAATTATAAAATATAAAATACATAAAAAAATATATATATATATTGAAAAGTAAAATACAAAAAAATTCATGTGTGGGCTTTAGGTTAAGGGGGACTTAGCTTAGCCCTCAGGGGTGTAGACCGATTGGCAAGTGTCGTGTAAATGGAAGGAACTATGTAAAATGAGGTCTCAAGGTCGATTCTCACCCCGATTTACCCGGAGGGCGTGCTTGCGGGCGATGTGTTTCTCCCTAGGGGTTATAAGGCAGCCGGCAGGATTCGACCCCGTGTCACGCAAGTACGATACTGTCGTTGTTACCGATTCCCCTAGTTACAAAAAAAAAAAGAAAAAAAAAAGGGGGACTTAGCTTAGAGTCTAATGTGTCTTGGTGTTGGGGCTCTAAACCTAGGGTGATATTCCCGTCTCTTTCCTCCTAGCCCCACAGGAGGTCGAGATGTTGGTGTTAGAGACTCTTTAGTCCCTCGACATCAACAGGGATAACAACCCTTGGCTTGCCCCTTTATAATAATTTAACACCATTTTACACATAGAAAACCCTAAAACAAAGGTGACGTCATCCCTTGAAGGAGGACGTTTTGTAAAATTGAGCAAGTCGTTGTAGTTAGGCAGTAAAGTAGGGCCTCCAAAGGCCATGTGGAAATCATCTGGATCCTCTCCACCACAAAATTCCATGTGTCATGATCTGTTTCATCATCAACCACCACAAGCCCCTCAAATGTGACGTCAAGCCCCTAGGGAGTGACTTTTTCCCCTTTCTGGTAAAATCGTTTGGCATGCAAAGGGTGGGATATGTCTATCCCGTTGTCTCCTAGGCCTCTAAAGGCATCTCTCTATCATTTAGTATGTGGGTCTGTGTCATCCATCTGATGGTCTGCTTGCCCCATGGAAGCCCAAGTTGGGCTCGTTCTTCCAAAACTGGCCACCAACCTGTACAGGCAAGACAAATGGATACGCCCTCCAAGGATCTCAAGTCAAAGCATCATGATGAGTAAATCAAGTTAATAAAAGATCCATGAAAGCATGTATACCGAGACTACATCAGACAAACATGTGCTCAAGAAACTAGATGTTTTTCCAAGTTTGGTTGTGGGAGGGTTGTCATGGTACTCTTTTCAATGGATCAAAACCCTTAAGTCTANAATATTGGGTCCATTACCCAAACCTTTGTGCTACGGGGCTTTCTTCAAGGGTTGACATCAATGACAACCAACCTTAATCAACAACAGTCTCACCCACAAGTACCTTCACGGAGATAAGAAGGTTGGCTCATGATGAGACCCCTTTTCCCTCAGTCATGCAACTAAGATCCATTACCTTGATGTGATGGCCAGAAATGGTAATGTCATACTATTAGATACCCATGGATGTAATAGGTTGGCTCGTGATGAGACCCCCTATCCTCAACTGATCCTTTAAGTGTCTTTATTTATTCTTTTCATGAGGTCCTTATTTTCTTGCGAAGAAGATTTTCATTGCTTTCTCGGGATCCCCTAGGCAAAGCATCTAGAAGGTTCTTTCATTGGGATTTTTTCTTTTTCTAGCTAACTCCCCTCTGGGCCTTTAGCCCCTTCTTCCCATGAAATGAGAAATGGTCCCTTCTAGGGTCAGTCTACCCCAAAATACCAAGAGATGATGTCATGAGGGGAAATAATTATGGAAAGTGGTAAGTATGGAAAAAAGTGGCACAATGACTCATCAAAGGATGATCCCAAAAAAACCGCATCCTAAGGGTGACCATCTACTTCAGTGCACCAAGCCAACCACCAGCATTTAAACAAGGTAAAAGGCATAGTTTCCAAAGAAAATGTCTCATAATAAAAAAAAACCTATGATGGACAAGTTATAATGCCTCAAATATTAAAACGATACCCACCATCATACCTGACTTGTGCCACATGGAGCAAGACTCAAGTGACCTATGGTGGAAAGCTGGTGTGGACGATGACCAGGTGTTGGATCATTGTGGTGGCAATGCGGGTCTGTAGTTGTGTAAAAGGGATATTGTTGGTCATGTGGCCTCTCGACACTCCATATATGCAACTTGAGGGCCTCAAGATGTAATATCCTTAGTTATCCACAAAATGGGGATAACAACTGGCTCCTACTTGGGGACATGTGCTCGTCATAGAGTGCACGAGAACCGCAACATCTCTTGGTAGACTTGTTTCTGCAAGGAAACATCAAACTATCAAGTGAAGGATGGCCTAATCATCCTTGTTCTCATATGGTCATAATCAAAACCAACTAAGCTAGGAAAAGAAAATTTTGACAAATTTTCTAACTAAGTATACATATATTATGATGAAATCAATCATGCAAGTAGAGAAAACTGAAAATGCAATGCAACTAAACTAATATGAGAAAACAAAATGCAAGATGTAGGAAAGAAAGATGACTTACCTACTTACTTGGGGTCCTAGGACCCTGAAGATCAAGTCTCAAAGGTGTCAGGTGAAATCATACAACCAGTGCAACCACCTGATCAATGGAGGAAGACATTTCCCCCCATGCTTAATCATGTGAAACAACAAAGATAAGTCCAGCACATAGTAATCATGAGCATAAATAAACATATAATCAATCATGAAATAAAACTCATGGAGATGGGTGTGAGGGAGGAAATCCTTCTGAAAAGAGAAACTACAATCTCGATCATCCTTGAACTCATGCATGAAGCACAACCACAAGCCCGATCTATCCATCTCTAGAGTGGACTGGAATATGTAGATGATGGCTCATCTTCATCCTTATCAACACAACCATTGTTCCCTGAAGACTGATAAGATGTGAGATAACTCAAGAAGACCCCATGCGTCACCCAAGGGGAAGAAATGAGGTACAGGACAGGTTCAATTCTAGAAGAAGAAAAATGTTGTCTCTTTGTCTGTGAATCCTCGTGAGAATCTCCAAGATGACAAAAATTTATCTTCATAGAGTGAACCTCTGATTGCCCCAGGATGGCTATGTCTTGGTACTCATCCAAAATCAAGGGTGAAGATGGCTGAAAATCCTCATAGAACAAATATGCATCCTCGAAAGGATATGCATCACAACTCCTGAGGGATGACTGGAAATCACCCTGAAGATGTTGTGACAAGTCATCTTCAAATGGAAGGTGACTTTAGTTTATCATTTTCATATCATTTTGAACAGTGGTTGTATTTCCACCATGACGGTCATATGTATAAATTTATCAAAATTTTAAAAGGTTTTCCAAACTTCAAAGTTTGGTTGAATAAAGGAAGATGCATGATTCTTGGGTGCTTCATTCTCACAAGAAACTCCAAATTGATCAAACTTGGAAAGGGATCTTCGACGAGTCATCTCGGGTAGGTATGTTTCAGGCATATGGGGTTTCATTCTATCCATTGCATGGTTGATCCTAATTCATTCCATCTTAGCCATTCGGATGGTGGATCCTCAAGATATTTTTCAAATTTTGTCCACTTGGTGTCCAAAGGGGCATCCTTTGTAACATATTTCTAAACCTTTCTCCTTTTTCTTTCATTTTTGTTTTATTTCATTTGATAAATGTACTTCATTGTATATCCATTTTACTTGTGTGATTATTGTCTATAGTCATTTTATTTCTGTAATTATTATCAATAGAATTTCATTTATTGATTATTATTTTTATACATGTATTTATGTTCGGTATTGGTGAGCACTTTGTTTTGTAGATTCTAAAGTTCTTGTATGCTCTCCTTACCAAAGAAAGATCGAACACACGTCCCGATGTGGAGCCATATGTTTACCATCTATTTCGATTAGGGGTCAACTCCATGTTCCATGAAGCTATGTACCTGATGGTGCATCAAAGTTGAAGACTTTATGGTTCTACTAGCCATTTTTTCCCCTGTTGTAGGAAAATTCCTCTGTGGACAAGTGAATATCCTCTTGGATTCTAGACCCCTACTACCAAGACAAAAATATGATAACATTGGACACTAACATTCCTTTAAATGTAGTTAAACTAGTCAAAGGGAAAAGAGGAAGAAAGTATGATGTACCTTTTTCTGAAGCTTGTCCTCAATTAATCTAGCTTGAACTTGATCTTCAAGCCCCTTAATGATATATGCAATCCAATGGACAACAAAGACAACACAGACTTCCTACTCTACCAAGATTAGTTTAAACTAAATTTATCAATACAAGACAAGTATATGCAACCACACACAAACTTGAAGGAAATATGCCAAGCATATATTAAAGAGAACATTACACGACACTTACAATCTGTAGATGCAATTGCAACAACCTCTCCAAGTCCTCCTTGTCCAACCCCTTTCTTGAAAGATCCATGATCAGAATGACAATAATTTTTGTTGATTATTCTCCTCCTCTTCACCATGAGAATGCCTCCTTTTATAGGCTTTGAGAGGCTCAACCACCTTAGTTATACTTGGAATAAGTTGAGGATATGACTCCATCAATTGTGGAATCTCCCTTAAATGCATCCTAAAGCTTGGATTCAAGCCAAACCAACTCGGATCATCTCTAGTTGTCTTTAGAGATAAGGGGGATTTCTTCCCATGCTTCTCTCAACCAATTGGTGCTCCCTCAAAACTAGCAACAGAGCGCTGTAATGCTCCCTGCTAAATGGACAGGGAGCGCTAGCGCTCCCTTCATATGAGTAGGGGAGCGTTGATCTTCCAAAATTTCATTCAAATGACCATTTCTCAAGAAAAAAAAATTCTTAGCTTATCAAATGATGTGGTTTTCCCTTCCAACATGTTCTAGAGGATGTATCAAGTGTTTCCATGGTGTCGTTCACAATGCAACATATCTAGAACAAAAATGTGACATTTACGACACTTGTGACAAAAGTGTGACACTTGTGACACCTGTGATAATGATAATGTGACATTATCGAAGTGAGGAATTTTGACGTGTAACACATTTCCCCCCAAAGTGTGAAGTTAGAAGACGGAAGTTGATGACTGAAGAACTTTGTAAATTTTTGAAGCAAGGGTATGGAGTCGGAGAACCTGGTAGAAGCTGAAAACAACCATCAAACAAATGTTATCATGTGTTTCAAACCCAAGGCAGGCATACCTATGCTTGAGTAACAAAGAACTTAATGTATGGCCACCAATAAATACACTGCAGATCCATGATGATACTGACTAAGGGTATAGCCACCAAGGATACAATGTGGATCTATACCTCCATGACATGAATTGATCGTAGCCACGAGAAATACACAGTGGAGTGTTGGCAGCCAATTCATTTTTTTTTATGATCCTATAAGCTGCCTACACCTATGTCTTGCAAACATCAA
>JZKD02S1631894.1:95274-107676 GCA_000966675.3 Picea glauca | reverse complement strand
TTGATCAAAAATTACAATGTATCTGAGTCCTATTCTTAGTCAGATTGACTTTCTAAACCAGAATAGGATGTCCTAGTCTCGCGCAACAGAATGATATTACAAGTGTTGAATGAGGTGTTGTTGTTACAGCTGGAGTAACAGTTCCTTCTCGTTGTTGTTGATGTTGTTTCAACATCGCAAATCGCGGGTTTTTTCAGCCACGGGATTTGTGCTCTTGACTGTTTCAGCATTCTCATTGGCTCACGTGAAACTATTGTAGAGTTGTTGTTGACCGCTGACTGTGTAACGACTTCCTTTGTGTTTCAGCATCGTCGGTCCTGGGTGTGTAATGGCTTCCTCTGTGTTTCAACATCTGCGACTCTAGACTGTGTAACAGCTCTATGTTTCAGCATCTGCGACCCTGGACTGTGTAACAACTCTTTGTTTCAGCATCTGCGACCCTGGACTGTGTAACAACTCTGTGTTTCAGCATCTGCAACACTGGACTATGTAACAGCTCTGTGTTTCAGCATCTATGACCCTGGACTGTGTAACAGCTCTATGTTTCAGCATCTGCGACCCTGGACTGTGTAACAACTCTGTGTTTTAGCATCTGCGACCTTGGACTGTGTAACAGCTTTGTGTTTCAGCAACATGCCTCAAATGCTAATCTGCAGTTTGAACTGTTTCAGCACTTATACATTTCTAATCAATGGTTAAGTACGAAAGTGATGTAAAATATTATGCAAAATAGATTAAACGTATAGTAATGAGAAGAGACGTTGTATACCTTTGAAATGATCAGATAAAGTGATAGTATGAGTTTAAATGTGGGTGATCAAGAGTGTAATAGTGGCAAAAAGTATAGCCAAAAAGGTACATTGTGTGGTCCTAACAGAACATAATACATTCTCAATCCCTTCCCTGAATGTAGACACCTGATTTATGCAGTCCCCCATAATCTATGTCAGGTGAGACATCATTGTGCACTCTATGTGTAGCATTTCCTTTTGGTTTACCAGGAGGGATGATAGTTTGAGGGTTTTGTTGGAAACCTTTGAGATTAGAACATAGGTCAGCCCAAGCGTCCAACACTCATGATCCAATGCTTGATACCTACAACTTGTCCTCAACATCCAAGATACACAATTATATGGAAAATATATGAAATGTTAGCATATTAACTAGCATAGTCCATCAACGTGTATAGCAAATTTACCCAAGGAAAATAATACAAACATTTGCAACATATAATTGGATGAGAAAATAGTATTTCTATTAATATAATCGGCAAAAGTACATAGGTGACAAAGTTATGTATCGACACTTTTCAGAACCGAGAAACTAGGTCCCTCCACCTGGGCCTTCACCACTTCAATCCTCCACAAGGCAAGCTCACAATTTTTAGGACTAATTGGGTTCCTCCACAAAATAGGGAGCTCTTGGGAGCTAAACACAAGGGAAGTTCATACTTAAGGAAAAAGGGATGCAGACTCAATATGAGGCAAAATTTCTTGAGTGTGTATTTCCTCTCAACTTTTTTCTCCTACAAGGCTTGTATATGGCTCAATTTATAGCCTCCAAAGGGATTTTAAGGGTTGAATCGGAGAGTTTCCAGCATATGAAAGGCCAAGGGTTATGGATCTCATGACTTGGCATGGAAAACCCAAAATGTTTTTAATTTTGATCACAAAACACGATGTACAAAGGATGTAATGGAGCAACCTATGTATATGCATGTTGTCTAATTATAGCCCACATATATGCACAAAAAATTGAATTTTTGACTTTGGATTGAGCAAAATGGGGAAATTGAGTCTACAGAGAGAAATGAGAAGGACACCAAAGAATGATGCATAGAGTGTGGAAAATTTTTCTATAAAATATGCCCCCTAATGTGTGAGGTCATAAGAGCAATAACAATGGCCAAAATAAATTATAATTCCCAGAAGTGGACTAGTGGGGACCCAGCTGGAGGAACTAGTCACCTGTCAGAATATTACAATACTTATTGACTTTATACACATGGCTACCAATCTGAAGTACATCACAGATCCATACGAATATATAGAAGATAATTTTTCATGGCCATGAATAGGAAATACAAATTAGACATATGCCATAGGTGATCATAGTCACGAACAAGACATAGTGGAGTCTGGTCTCAAAATCAATTGAAGATATCTATATATAATGAAGCACAATCTGATCTTCCATGATAACTAAATTCATAAAGGTACTGATACGATGAAAGACAACAACATGTATGAGGTGTTTCTATTGTGAAATGGAGGTCTTCTACACTATTCACCAATGGTGCAAGTCTACATCGTGTGAATAAAGGAGTTGAAATTGAACACAATGAGACTTCGTTTGATTACAGGTCATTGGGGTATACCGTTAACAAACATGAGACAACCCACTAATGATGAAAGTAGGCGTCAAGGAATAGAGTACATTCAACAAGTGTGAATAAATGTGTTTAGGTCGAACACTTGAGGAATCCATCGAGCAAGAGAGAACCTGCCACTGATGATTACAATCCTCTTGGTACTCTTATGACTCTAGATCTCAATTCCATAATAGATGAGTTGAAGTCGATGGAACGAGATATGCTGAAAGGAGAGAATTAAGGTATATCTCATCATCCATCATGAGGTACAAAGCAATACTTTGATGATTAGGAAGAACTCAAATGAACAAGATATCCAAGAACCAATGACCATGCGTGTCTCTCATGTGCACCAGATGCAAGTAGTACACGAAAGAGACCCTATGAATAGTAGCCAATAATGAAAACTGTCGACAAAGGTGAGGAAACCACCAATAAGGTCTAATAGAATCCAAGGCACTGCATGAATCCCAATGTGTGAAAATATTTCTTGTTGTCAAACACAAGGGAAACCACCAAGTCAAAAACCAATGAAGAGATGCCATATGTTGGGTTCAAGGTTACATACCAATGATGAAAGTAGGCCCAAGGTGGAAGGTAGGATGACAGATTCATGTGATTTTGAGATTCACTTGTAAGGGGATGGTTGACATGCAAAGTCAATAGTTTTAAGGAATGGTCGACACAGGTTTAGACTTCCTTTGAACTAGAGCATGAGACACATAGATAAATCAGGCAGCATAGACTCAAGACTGAACATTGACAAAAGTGTGTGATACAAGAGGCATAAAAAAATCTCCATAGGGACTGGAAGAATAACCCGTCGAAGGATTAAACCTCTGGGTAACGAATTCACCTTCCTAAGGCCATACTAAACCCAAATATTTAATGAATGGACTCAAAAATTTGTGCTATATTCAAAGGCAACACGACTGCTGCTTATAGGAGAAAATACTCTTTTCCCTCCCTTCTTTTTTTTGTTTTTTTCATAGATGTAAAAGAATGTTATGATACAAGAGAGGAAACAAGTGTCATGGACAAGCCAACTAGTTCTATGCAGTGGAATATACCTTTTCTCGATGCAAGGGAACACATGTGGGATATGGACACTCAAGGGGATGTTTCCTCTTGGGGTAAAGGGTGTCAAGTTTCAAAGGATATATGGAAGGCATGGCTTGGTGAATGTTGAGAATTGTTGGAGAAATAGGATTATAACGAGAAAGAGGGAGTTGGAATTAGGCTAAAAAATGTGTGCAGGATAATGAAATGCAATTACAACTCGACATTAGGAAGAAACTTCCAGTTGTGTTCTTTTTCGTAGATTTAGTCCCCTGGTCCCGAAAAAGCATAAAGCAATACCACAGAGAACTCTTCTAGCCAATGTTGACTAGAGTATTCATTTTTTGTAATTAGTGTAATTGTTATGGAAAAGGGTTAAACTTATACGAAAATAGATGTCCTTTCAAATCCATTTAATGAGTGTGAAAGAGACAAGCTCACTCGAAAATATTTTCATTTTTAAGGAGTCTGAAAAGAGCTTAACTAAGACTCTAGGATGTTGTTATGAGTAGCATATAATGGAGGTATTCCCATAGGTAGTGGTCAGAATGAGATTGATTAATAAGAATGAGGTTCAAACACAAAATCGTAACAGGACTATGAGGGACTCACGGACCTATGGAGTAACTTCTACATGGGCACCAAATGGAAAAAAGTGGTCTAACTAGGGCACCCATGTTTGGTAAGTCTCTACCACTTAATAACAACACTTCTAGTAATAGAGAGAAGGTTATGCGTCACTAAAAAATGGGTTTGTGCCTAGGGAATATGAATTGTGTTCATAGGAGGATGCAAAAATGAAAAGCGAGGTGAAAACCTAGCCTATATGCCAGTGACTATATATACCTATCGGAGGCACAAACGGGCTAAAGGATGCTAGAAATATATTATATCCTAGAAAAACCACTTCAAACCAGGTCCTACACTAAATAATTAGTCCATATGTTTTTAGAAATAGGAAATACAAGGTCAAAACTATACAAAGAGGGTAAAAGTTTTCTACAAATAGTAAAAATAATGATTTTTACCATGTCATTTTGAGTTTTCTACCCACATAGTGTTTTTGAGGCCATTTCATCCACAATATTATAGTGATTATTCTGGGAGATATGGCCAACAAAATTGGAAACCGTCTGGACCAAGTAAATGCCCATTATGTGCTCTTCCATTTCAATCGTTTAAATTTTGGAATTGGTGCTCATTTTTTAAGTTATGGAGGTTGTAAGTTATTCAAATTAGGCTGTGTATACAACCCAATGTATGTGGGAAAATTAAATCATACCAACGTACATCGAGCCCTATACACGACTGTTCAAATCGTTCCCACGTACAAGTCTAGGTATTGGTTTTTTATGAAAAATAACTCAAAATTTGACTTTTCCTTTGTAGGATGGTGATTGAATGGAGAGAGAGGGAGCACGAGGATGTTGATGTGGTAGTGGAAGGTGATCTGAGGGCCCAATAAGCATTGTAAATATGTGGTATTTATAATATTTGGGCCATAAAAGGAATGAGGGCACAAGCGAGGTTGCTCCAGATGTTGATAAAATATTGGGATCCAGAGACCGAGGCCTTCAATATCGATGGGAAACCATTGAGATATGAGATGGATGACATTTATTTAATTACAAGATTGTCTAAATGAGATGAAATGGTAAATCTCAAGGCCTGAGGGGATATATGTAGGAGGACCATAAAAGAGTACATCTCCACCCACTACGTCGTATATATAGAGAAAGTGGGGATCCAACTCCCTATTAGGGCGATTGAGAACCTGATTTTGAAGATTATCATCCTAGTGCTCAAACGGATATCGAGATCGACCTCGCTAGATCAGTAATCGAGGCCACTTATGTTTTATGTTGTGGAGTGTTTGAGACCCATAGTTTATGATTGGAGTACCTCACTATTGGCCAACATGAAGAGCCAACCTACTAACTGCAAACTTGGGAGGATGAGAAACTTTGGGTTTGCATCCATTTTGTGTATTTTTTTCTTTGAGAGGGTTTCAACCCTTAGTCCTAGAGTAGAAATTCCTCCACACGATCTATGTGATTTATCCATGACTCGGTGGATCGAAGTGATGAGGCGGTTTTTGGAGGTGGTAGGGTGCCAACCCCCTATAATGACGAGTTATTTCACTCATGGATATGGAAGATCATTGCCATCGATGACTATCCCTATGAGGGGATCGACTACTGAGGGGATTTTGACATGCCATTACCACCAAGATCCACCTTTGGGGAGATTGGTAAGAATTTTAATTTTTGTATAGTTCATTTTTTGTGTGTTTTTTTATTTGATAAATGCAAAACAAAAACACAAATATTTTTGGTATGGCATCGTATTTTAACATTTATCTCTCTTATGCAGATGTAGGTCCACAATGACCAGATGGATACCCACGAAATCAGTGTAGGGGCCAAGGGTAGGAGATGGTTGGCAAGGACGCAGAGCGAGTTCTTCAGAATATGTAGGGAAACCTATCATGTTTGACGCACAGGATTCCTATGTTCCATGTTGAGGATCTGCATGAGGCTATGCAGAGGCAGGTTGTAGGTTTGTTCAGGTTGTAGGTTGTAGTGTGCTATCGTGACACACACCCGGGACCACAGTCTTAGACGCCATGTTCATTTGATGTACCATCCATATATATGTTTTTGAAGGATATAAGCCCAATTTTGTACTATGATACCATATTTTTTGAGCTCAATGTATAAAGTACAAAAACTTTTGGTCTTTAGTTTTACTTATATATATTGAAATGGATGAATATATAAATGTATGAATGTATGTTTCATTTACTTAACTATGTGACAAATTACAATATAAAATGTAATTAGCATATGCATCAGATACTTGATTAGAACTTCTAGGGATATGATTGTAAGTAATGAAATAAAAATATTGCTCCAAAATTCATACCCAAAGGAAGCGTCAGAGTAATGTAGGATCCCTAACCTGATACCTATCATTCAATTGACACACAACTAACTGGGATTCCATGAAAACCTCTAAATATTGAACACCATGCAAAATGGCATCACGTAATAGCTCTATAATGGTGTTATACTCATCCACATTGTTCGTCAATGGCTCTAGAAAAATGCCTCTTGAAGACACTAGTTGTCCCTCAGGTGAATAGATAACCCAAGAAACGAAATCTATGTTTTGAGTATGAATACTGGCACCATTTGTGAATCCTAAGAACACCGATGATTCCATTGACATCTTCCAACCAAGTGGAAACTCATTAAGAAAACCGACGACACAAAATAACAAAAAGAAAAATATATACACTAAAGTACAATAATATACAAATATCATACTCGAGTTGGAGGGATCAAGCATAATACTTCTTGAAATAGATGCCATTTCTAGGCTCTTTCAACATGTTCCCTTCATAATCCTATAACTCATAGGATCCTTTTTCAAGGACATGTCTCATGATATAAGGATTGTGCCACATGGGATTGAAATCCCATGTCCCCATAAGTTCCTTAGCTTGGTCATAAAGAAGGACCAAGTCACCCTTAGCGTACTGCCAGGTGTTGGACATGAAGTCTTGGAAACAATTTTGTAGTTTTTGATCAATTTTTGAGGAAAAATCCAAAGTATATGAAAAGAGCGCGGAAGAAGAAATAAATATAGAGAGCGTGTAGTTGAGGCACATCCAACAATAAAGTGCGTAGAAGGAAGATAATGCACAACCATAAGAATAAACAAAGGAAATAAATAATAACATGAGGATGATAGCCCGACATTCTATAAATAGAAGAACAATAGAAAAGTAGCATGAAGGTTGAAAAGAAGAATAAATTCATTGAACAACCAGTTAACTGAGCTAGCCATGCATTGTAATGGGATATTTTTGGGATGAATAGATTAGGGTTTTTTCCCTAGTTTTTTGTATAAATATGTAATGGGTTGGGAGATTAGGGGTTCATTTAGGTAATGTTCTAATGAAGTTCAGTTATGATAGTCTATGATGTTATAGTCTATTGATTGATACTGAGTTCCAAAGTTATTGAATGTAGTAGTTGATGGATGAGAAGAAGGAATAAAGGAATGTTTAGCAGTTGATACTATTTGCATGCATCGTAGAATAGATTCATAGGATAGTTAAGTATGGTGCAATGATTCATGACTGTGATAGTAACAAATCTATGTAGTAATCTGGAATCTGCTAAGTATAGGAATTAGAATCATGAGTAAGTTAATAATTGAATAGAACAAAGTTATGCGCACAACATAATAAGGAAGAATGAACTGAATTTTTTCCTCACATTCCCTTACTACTAGAGAAGTTGGTTTCTCGTAGTCCCAATAGATACCTCAAGTGAGACTTCATCTACACAAGAAGGTGATGATGAAGGGGCCATTTTCTAGTGGGTTTTTTTGATCTCAGATCAACTGAATCTCGGGTCTTACAACCCACACACAGAATAGTGCCAACAAATGGTTATGTTGTTGGGAAAATGACTTTGTGATTAAGGGGATGCTTTGGAGATCAACTAAGAAGGAGATATCAGAATGGTTGGAAAGAAAGGAACCAGAATTTGCATGACTAGAGAACAGAAGCCCTCAGATGAGTGAAAAGCAATGGTTGCAAAGGTATGTGTTCACAAATCAGCATGAAATATTCTTTGGAAAAATTCTAGTTATTCTAACAGAGTGGCTAGAAATATTAGTGGAGAAAAATGGAAGGCACAACATCGCAAAACCGAGGAATTGGACTCCTGAATTGGTAAGAAAGTTGAATTTGGTAAGTAACCCAACTACTCGAGTAGTTGATTTTTGGTTTGATAACATACTAGGTGGTTATGTTTCAGAGTTTGCAATAGATTGTATTCAATCATACAGTGTCGTAGAAAGGGAGTTTTCTAGAGGTCCACGCAATAGGTTCTTGAAATCATTAAGCATGTCGATAAAGATGTTATTATGTGAAAAACACGTAATAGTAATGAAATCTAACTATTAAGGGGTTCGCGCACATAGGGGAACCAGGTGATGACAGGAGTATCATCTAAGAGAAGGAAGGAAGACATGAAATATGCAGGGAGGGACTTTGGATGCAAGAAGAGGATATACCAAAGGAAGGATACAAGTTTGGAAAGTTGCACAGAGGGAGGATGTACAAGAGGAAAAATACTAGGGCTGAGAAAGGAGAGTCGTGTAGTGAGCCAGAGGGGAGATAACATTGCACAATAGTCTGAATCATGGAGGTATCATACCTAGTAGGAGAAGATGAGGAGTTATGTTCCATTCCAATAATAGAAGAGTCAACAAGTCCTACTCAGACAGGATCCTGTGTTGAATCCACGACCCCATGTGTGTCACCACAATCAGAAATAACGTTTGAAATTTTTCAAAAGTAATTGTAGTTAGCCAAGGAGGATCGAGTAGTAGCAGCCAGAATAGTGGAAGTAATGTACAGAGTTGGAATTAGATTCAACCAACATAACTAAGAGGAGGGACTACACCAAACAACATGTCCAGGGTGGATAATACTCTTAAGTTGCCTGAGTTCCAAGGAATTGGGTCAGAGGTCCCAGAGAAACACTTGTTTTTTTGCGAGACGATTTGGGCCACAAAGAATGTACAAGATGAAGTTATGAAGATTGTGCAGTTAGTGAAAACATTTAGAGGTCATTCACTAGTATGGTATATGAAGTTACAGAGCACCACGCTTACTGGATAGGCCAGGACTTTGGAAGAAATCAAGAAATAATTGCTAAAGGTGTTCAAGAAGCCAAATTTGGATTCACATTACATCATAGAATTGAAGGAGATCAAAAAAGTACAAACAGAGTCGGTATTAGATTATGACCAGATATTTAAGGATGCGATTGGTAGATTAACTTTCCATATCAAAGATCAATAGCACCAAGAATGGTTTATAGCAGTTCTTTTCTGTAACATACCCAACCACCACAGGCCAGGCTACACCACTTAAATAGGCTGCAACACACCCAACCACCAGCAGGCAGGGCACACTGCAGTCCCAAGACTCAGTTCTCTAATATTATCTCAAAAACAAAGGACTTCTCAACAATGTTAGAAGTATGCACACCACATGCATAAGATAAGATCCATGCCACAACATAAAAGAGATAAACAATGTGCCATGCACAACAAATAGCCAGAAGACAGGCACAATAAAAATACATATATCATAGATAATTAAATACACAGTGGAAATAAACATTACACAAAAAACACAGAGAGCACTTATCTTTGCAAGTAAACATTCACCAATTGGCTACAGACCAAGGATGTTCCTCCCAACCATAGACATTGATGTTCATTTACTCTCAATAACGAGTCACCCCCGAGTCAGGGTTATGAATCCATAAGGATGGGTCCTAGGCCAAGTCTAAACAAACAACAGTTGGCTAAGTATCTCACAGGTTTCCCAACCTCACAACAAATCCTAATTTCCAGCTCTCTTTCCCCCTCAGCCTACATAACACCAAGAAATGAACACCTTTCCCTACCATGTAGTATCTGAGGCTATTCCATTTCTCTCTAGGGCTCCAGTGCTACTGGTCAGTAAATCTCCCTACTGGAAACTCCAAGGACTCTCAGTTGTGGATAGTTCCATCCGAACTATCATCAGTCTCATAACTAACAAGCCTCTCAGCACTCAAGCTATCAGAGGCCTTTCAACACTCATAGCAATCCAAGTACACCATATCTATTCTACCCAGCCTACACAACCCCAAGAGAATGGACCCCCTTCTCTGCCATGCATTCCCTTAGGTTTTCCATCTCCTTCCAAGGCTCCAATGCTTCTGGTTAAGAATCTCCCTGCTGGGACTCTCACAACTTGCAATTGTGGATAGTTATATCCGAACTTCCATAAAGATCATGCACATAGGCATCAATTCCCTCCTGGAATAATCAATAATTATTATAGCCATTCATCAATGTCTCTCCTCTTCCTACCATTTGTTTCCATGCTCACCCCAAGAGCATATGAACTAGCAACAATGAGTGAAGAGGAAAGAAGAACAAGAGAACAAGGGGAAGAAGACAGACCAGGGGAAGAATGACCCCCTAAATTCACCCCAAGCCACTCATATCCATGCTCATACCAAGTTCATATGAATGCATCAAGAGTGAGGCTCCCAAAAAATGAAGAGTTGGAAAGGTGTAACAATGAATGAATAAGAACAAGTGAACCCCCACCCAAACCAAAGATGGGTTTATATAGTTACTTGGAAATCAAGAACCACATGGCCTCCCCCAAGAAGCTCATGTAACCCCTTTTCTACATAAAATAAATTATGGGTAAATAAAATAATAATAAAAATAAGACTTAGCCCCTCAAGCCCCTTCTCTCGTGGAATCATAGCCCCCTATCTATTTTGTCATTATCGGTCTTGCAGCCAGCGGTGTATTTTATTAAAGTATATGAACTATTTCATTTTCTAGGCACTCTGGCCCCTTTTCAACTTTATCGTCTCACCAGCCTAAGTCATATTTACATAATACATTATAGTTCATAAGGATTAGAATCGACATGTTACATCCCCCTCCCCTTATTTTGGCACTATCCTCAATGCACAACACCATTCCAATGTTATTAACATTACAAATTCAGGCCCTCTGGCCTTAATCCACACATGCAATCCATCCTAATCTTATATACATAGGCACTTTGGCATAAAATTAAACATGTATGCATAGGCATTTTGACCCAAAACATGTATAATGATCTTTAAAATTTATATTTCTAGTAGCAGTTCCAACCAACAAGCTCTCCTTCCCTCTCATCCCTGCACAACCAAAATAAATGAACCCCTTTCTCTACCATGTAGTCCCTCAGGATGTTCAACTTCTCTACAGGGCTTCAGTACACTCGGCAAGGAAGTTTTAGAGTTGTGGCTTCCAGAACTCTAGCTACAACAAGTCCATTAGACATTCTTCATTCTATTCCCTTGGCATTCAGTTACTCCAGCATCACTTTCTTATTTTCCCTCATAGTTTGGTAATTTTCTAGATCCTCAACATTCATCATTTTCCTACAACATTTCAAATCAGCGAGCATGTCAATTCATAATTTGTGCATAAATTTTTTATTTTTGTTCATAATCTAAGAGTAAATTTTCATAATCCAATACAATACTTATCTATGTGGTTCATAGATCTGCATCCATATAGTTGTCTCGTTAACTTGGATCATTGTTTTCCTTTGACATATCCATTGTGTGCATGACCCCAATCAAGAGCTATCAAAGTCTCATCTTCATTGTGGTCACTCACCTTCCAGGCCCAGGCTCAGGTATCCCCTTCTTTGCTATATAGTCATCTTTCCTAACCAAGGCTTTCTAGAGACTTTATCGATTCTTACAGTTGATGCGACTCTCTGGCTTGTGTTACCATAGCATAACATATTCTAGGGTGATCGTGGCTTACCACAAGGTCCTCATGTCCCAACAGTATCCTTTTCCATGCTTTCCACCTTGCATATCCAACATCTCATATGTATTATACACATGCAGTCATCATGAGATATCCTTATAACCATTTCCAATCATAAATGTCAAATCTGTTTTGTACAGGAAAACAAAAATTTTCCAAGCATAGGCTTATTGCTCATAATGTTTGGCTCTGTGGCTGTAGATATCATTCTTCCTTATGGGCTTACATCCCTGCCATATTCAAGACCATCCTACCTACAATTTTCTCGATTTACATTCATCCAAAACAATTTGTCAGTAATTTATTAAATTATACTTCCCAAAACTGTTTTATATAGGAAAAATAAAATTTCCAGACATGAGCTTCTTCTCATAATAATTTGGCTCTTGCAGAAATAGGCATCAGTCTTCTTTATGGGATTACAACACTACCATATCCAAGACCCTTTCTTCCTGCAATTTAAACATTCCTTAGCCAAACAAATTGTCAATATCTCACGTACAATATATATATATATATATATATATATATATATATATATATAT
>JZKD02S1631894.1:60435-71109 GCA_000966675.3 Picea glauca | reverse complement strand
CACGCTCATACCCTTTTGAGTAAATCAAGCTACTTAAAATCAACGATTAACCCTTAAAATCAACAAGACTTTTGTTTGTAGGGATTCACCAAGTAGTCTAGGCTTTAGGGCCTTAAAATAGGTGTGGAGAGGAAAATCTTCAAGACCGCTTAAAAAAACATAAGAGTCTATGATAGGGAGTTTCAGAGTCAAGTTTCGTAAGAGTCAGTCGGGACCCCCCTCTAACACAAGGTCACGTGAGGAAAGGTAGAGGAGATAACCCCTCCAAAGATGGACCGATCATAGTGGGGATCATATATTGACGGTTATTATTGGGATTTACATTAATTGCATTTGAATACAGAGCCTAATGGACCTCGAATCCATTCAATATCCTCAGTTGTCTTCCGGACCAATTTCCTTCGGTACCCTTGGAAGAATTTGGACTTTGTTATCATGCTCATTATGATCAGTCTGACTGTCGACTCTACCCACTTGGTGACTGACTACGAGTTGGAAACCTAGTTGCATGTTTTTTAGGGGACTTACATGGGTGACTGTGAGGGTATACCATGGTACCTAGGGTAGACCTCGAATCACACTTTGCAGAGTATACTCAGAGGGTGTTTCTGTGTTCGAGTTACACTTGCATTAGTAAGTTTCTGTAGTGTTGATTGGCGTAATTGTTCTTCCTACCAGTAAGTTTTTTTATTAATTTGTCCTTAGGAAATTTTTAGTGTGTGATATATGTTTCATGCTAACTTAAACTTAGAGTGTCGCTTGATCATCTCACAAGGTGGAAGATCAACATATCCATCATTCACGTAGGCTTCAGGGCCTCCCACCAGTAACTTTGGAGCCACCTTCGCCACTGCTGAGGTGCAGGCTAGATCAAGAGGGTTCATTTGAAGTGGTCGAGCCATAGGAAATTGTACCTGAGACAAATACTAGAGAATACTTTCCTGAACCAAAGGAGTCCACCATTTTTTACCTCAAAGTTGAAGGATTTAGTGTTGCAAACCCTCTGATCACTGACTTATCAATGCCACTTCTTATTCAGATAGTCCCTCCTGAGGTGAATTCACCTGAACATCAATTTGTTAGACGAGAATCGATGGAAGAAACTACTGCTACCTCTTCTAGGAGTCCTCATACTCCCATATCGACTTCCACAAGAGGAGGTGTCATGCCTCCTCCCCCACCTCCACCTATCAGGACTATGGTTTTCCAGACACCCACTACTTTGGGAAGTGTCACAGTCCCTTCAAAAACTATGACCATCATTCCCTTTATCCAGAATGAGTCTGGTGCTCCACTTTTGTATGGCATGTTTGGCTTCAACTCTAGTTTGATCTTAACCTACTCTACTCTATAGATTGTTGGTCTGGTGGCAAGGAGCTCCAATGATCCCTTACAAGGATCTTTCGCAGGCACCACTTCCCTGTTTAACGTTATCCCTTACGGTGGGGTTTGTATCCCTCCTTCATCCCCTTCACTCATAGGTGCTTTCCAGCAGCCAATCGGGATTAACACCATCTCTAGTTTGTTTAGTGGCGGGAGTCATGGACCTCAGTCCTATATGAATCTAGTAGGGTCTATGCATTTTTCTTTGTTCGGTGCGTTTGGAAATAGTTCTTTCTCATCATTTTCCTTCTCGACAGGGGTAAACCTCATCTTTGGTCAACCAAACCCTATGCAATACTTCATTACTTCACAAGGAGAAATGATAGGATTTTACTCCTCACAAGGTGTTGGAAATCTCTGGCAGGGCTTGTTTCCTTCGCAAGGGATGTCAATCAGGAGAAACCCCTCCCACACTTAGTGGAACCTTGGGAAAGGTTCGATACCTATGCTAGGAAGGTCGGTTGGGGGCATATCCAACCAAGGTTCTTGGAATATCGTGCAGGGATAAAACCCTACACAAGGTATGTCATCCAACTAGAGGAATCAATTGGTGATGTTGAATCAAGCGCAAACTCCTTTTACTGATCAGGGACAACATGGTTTCTACCAAAACCCTAGCCAGCAATAAAAATTTTCCTAGAAACCTGGTGCCAGTCAAAATCTAGGCCCCCTTAAATCCACCACAACCTAGACTACCTTTCCTGGAAACTCTGAATTTTTCAAACTTGTCGAGGTTTTTGAATGACCTGATCTGTCACGATCTGTGTTGCCCCCCAATGCATGTTGGGCCCTTCATTTTTGGGAAATAATTGCACAAGTTTTGACTAAGCACGAGTTGTGCAAAAACTCATCAGAGGCTGGGAGAAAGAGTAATAGAAAGAAGTTGAGGAAGTCAACACGAGGCCAGCTAGGAAACAAACGGTTGCAACAGAACAAGAAAGTGTGCAAGCCAAGAAGGAAGACACAAACCATATATTTATATAGGGTTGAATATAATTGTGAGGGGTTGGAGTAGAGTAAGGTTGAGTTGAGTCATGTTGATCTGAGTCACCCAAGTTTTTGGATTAGTCATCAATACATGTTGTAAGTCGAGAAAATACAAGCCAGAGTCTGTAATGTATTAAACTGTCAGTTGGAGAGTTGGAGCTCTGAGGTATGAGTCTAGAGACAAGAGTTTGTGATGTACCCTACTGTGTGATTCTGAATCTATAGAAAGAGAAAGATCTCAAAGATAATACGATGAAGGATCAAATTTTAAAACATGATGTGTCCTTGTTTGGTTACTTATGCATTACAACACTTGTTTATGGCTTATGAGTTCTATTTGATGGTTCTATGTTAAATTGTTGCTCGAAACATAAGTAGGTTCAATCATTGCATTTAGATGGTTCAGGTCTGTTAATGACTCTTGCACAAGAACATGAATGAGTCCCAAATGCTCTATGGATCCTCTTTAGTCTTCTTCCTACCCTTCCCTATCTATCTGTCTCAGCAGTGCTTTAGGTGAGACTTCTTCTCTTCGGAGGAGATGAAAATGTCAACGCTCTAGACTACACGGTACCTTTTGTTGGTAACCTGAGAAGGACCCTGGTCTGACCAAATCTACAACAACGATTTTTGTTGTCAAGACCCGTGTTAAAAGGGAACCTGTAGGGAGAATGTTGTCGATGATCCATAGATATGGTATTGATCAATGGTGGGAAAGGAAATGTGACACCTTCATATGGAAAGAAAAGAGACTAAGAAGAAAATCATTGGAAAACACTCATGAAGCAATCCTTTACTCAAAAAGATCAAGTGACCAATATGAGATTTTCTGGGTTAAATTCCTAGAAGAATTTTTTCACTGGATAAAGAGGCCCCAAGAAGCTCCAGAGTTCCAAGGATGGGCCATAAAGATCTGTTTGTGGGATATCGAAAAGTTAGCACCACTTCAGAGGATGGATTGCCCAGTCACACGAACTATGGATTTCTGGGTTAGCACCACACTGGAAGGATACATAATCAAATTTTCAGCTGAGAACCACCAATATTTCTTGCGGGCAGAGGAGATTTTCAAGAAAGGCCCAAGGGGAAGACTGTTGAGAGAAATCCCCCTGTGGATTAAGGCTTTCTTGATGGAGGAGGGGATGTTGATTATTTCCCCAACCGAGATGGCAACATAAACAACCTCGCTTGGGGTGGGGCACGATGGGGTGAGTGTCATGGCATGAGGAAGGGGAAGGGTTCTTTGACAAATGGGGGGGGGGAAACAACAAGAAATGGATTCAAGATATGAGTGAGCCTTGAAGAGAGCTGCCATAGCTGAGAAGTGGTGTCATAGAAAGATCAAGAAAGCCGCAAGACAATCTAAAAAAGTTGAGGAAAGAAGGAGGATCGGGAGAAGTAGAGGAAATACAGATGGAAGAACTGTAGAGGATGAGAAGACAGAAATGACTGACCAGTCAAATATTAAACGAGAGAGAAGAAAGGAGATTAGGAATTCCCAACAAAGAGGGACAAGAAGAGAAAGCATGAAGGTAAGAGAGGAGGAAGCCACCATGAATCTTGGAGGAGATAGAGAATATTCAGCCTCGATAATAGGAGAAATCAAAAATCTAGCTGAAGAGATCGTCCCAGTAGAAGCTAATGACACCCCCCAGATCAAAGAAAACCGCCCTGAAGCCAGTGGCGCTAGCCCCGAATCACCCATACCCCAAGTGCCTTCTATACAAGCAGTAAGTCTGATACTACCCTCTCATGCTAGTTTTGTTCTAGTATGATTAGTTAGTCAGTCACAACCAGGAAGTGAAGGTACAGGGAGAACAATGGGATCCACCGGTAGATCACAAGAAGGACTGTTAGGGTTTTCATTGACATGAAGAACAAGACCAACAATGGTCAATCAGGTGGGAGGTTCGATTTCCTGATACCCAGAATTTTGGGGTAAGGGAGACGAAGACGTCGAGTAGCACTGGTTCTTGTGTGAAGCCATCTGGAGATCTAGAGGAACTCCAGATGTGAATAAGTTGTTTGAGTTCTAGACTACCTTGAGAGTTCGTGCTCTCAAGTGGTACATGAATATCATTGAACCATGAGTGTCATGGATGCAAGGTCAAGCATTCACACTTGGCCAGGTACGGACGAAGTTCATAGCAGAGTTCAAACTGCCTTAGTCAGAACAATAGGCCATGTCTGAGCTGCAAGAGATCCAACAGAGGGAAGGAGAATCAACCTAGTAGTACAGCCAGAAGTTTAAAGATTCCATAGGGAGATTGTCACATCCAATCCATGAAGAACATCAAAGGGAATGTTACATTCAAGGGTTGTTGCCTCTAACTCAAACTCCACTAACGTAACAGTGGATAGCCACGTTGACAAATGCCTTGGAACAATCAATGAAGATTGAAGCCATGGAGGGATACCCTGGGATATTAATAATAACCTGACCCCTAGTAGATGCAAATATGGCACAACTACAAGGGAAGATACTAGCACTTACATAAAATATTCAGGAGCTGATGATACCTAGACCAGGATGACCACATGTTTTGTGCACTAGATGCTATACAGAAGGTCATTTGGTGAATGAATGTCTGCGGAGGAGGGGACTGGGATCTCCTCATAATCTGATGGTACCCCCAGTAGGACCTACAGGAGGAGTTGCACAAGTTTCAATGAACTCACCATTTCATAACACCACCCCATATCATGCTTTATCGGGAGGCCAAGTAGCACCAACAACAGAATATTGTGAGATCTGTCGAATCCATGGGCATGGACCAAGATAGTGCCCCATCATGTAGATGTATTCGATAGTACCAAACACAGTACACTATGAGTTATGTGCATACACCACACATACTACCAATCAATGTAGAGAATTGGACACACTCGCAGACAGGCAAGACTGGACAACATTCAGGGTGAATGAAAACCCACAGGGACCAGGAAGAGGTCGAGGAGGTGGAGCCAGAGGAGACTTCAGAGAAGGAAGAACTGGGGGACGAGGACCAAGTAGATGTTATAACTGTGATGAACAAGGTCACTTGGCTAGATATTGTCCTCATCCAAGGTGACCATGATGCTCTCACTGCAGAACCAACGGACATGCAACTAAATACTGTCCAAAGTTAATCGCAAAGTGGGAAGATAGAGTATGATAAAGAGGACCTAACCTTATCAGTTCATATATCAAGAGGATTTCTAAGGGATAGTTTCCCAATATTAATATTGTTACTCAAGGAGGAGCGAAGACAGGAGCTAATGTTGATACTCTACCTCAGATCCAAAAAGAAGCACCTAAGGGAGACAGCCTTAGCAACCTCAAAATGCAGTTGACCTCTGGTTTCAGTTATTCTCTAACATTCTAGGGAATGATCAACTAACAGAAAAGTTGTGCAATGCACTATACCTAATTTTAGGGAATGAAGAAACCTCAGAAGTAAGGATAAGGGATAATCTTCCTGAGAAGCTAGCCATGGTTCTCTCACTGTAGAACCAATGGACATGCAACTAAAGATTGTCCAGAGTTAATCGCAAAGTGGGAAGATAGAGTACGGCAAAGAGGAACTAACCTTATCAGTTTAGAGATCAATAGGAGCCCAATATTAATATTGTTACTCGAGGTGGAGTGAAGATAGGAGTTGATGTTGATACTCTACCTCATATCCAGAAAGTAGCACCTAAGGGAGACAGGTATGACCCCCTAAATAAAAAAAAATTCTTTAAATATGCCATAGAAGTATTCGAGAATATTCCTAGTCATGAAACACAACCCCCCCCCCGTCGCATGTTTACCCTAAGATAGCACAAGCCCCTACTTCACCCCCTACACCCAAAAACCCTGTAATCATACCAAGATAGCCTGAGCAACCTCAAAACACAGTTGAACTTTGGTTTCATCTATTCTCTTGCATTTTGGGGAATGATAAACTAACAAAAAAGTTGCGCAATGCACTGTACCTAGTTTTAGGGAATGAAGAAACCTCAAAAGCAAGGATAAGGGCTAATCTTCCTGAGAAAAGTACTCAGAGAGTGCAGCAAAGAAAAGTAACAACTGGAAAAGAATTATGATTGGTAGCCTAGTTAGATGACTTCAAAATTAAGGACGTCATGTTGGACCTAGGGTCATATGTGAAAATTCTTCCTAAGAAGACCTGGGAAGCCTTGGGAAAATCGAGACTGACATATTCCCCAATTCAGTTAAGAATGGAAAATCAATATTGTATCTTTTCCATAGGAAGACTAGAGAACGTGGAAATCGTTGTAGCAGGAGTAAAAACAGTGGTTGACTTTGAATTCATTGATATCATGGGAGACAAGGACCCCTACCCTATGCTACTTAGCATCGATTGGGCCTATGACAACTATGCAGTGATAGACCTAAAGAAAGACACTATGAATTTTGAAGCTGAGGGATTCAAGGTAGTTCAACCTTTGGATCCATATGTAGGACCCAGGTACACAGAACCAACAGATAATAATATGGAAGGAGAAGACTTAGACCAGTTGTACAATGTAACAATTAGGACCAGAAACAATTATATAAATCCTACTACGGATGGATCAGTAAGCTGGAGAAGTATACAATCAACAGACAAAGATTTAGAACTGGCTTTTGATACTTGGAAACAAGGCTCGCACGAACAATTCTCAAGGAGATGCACAACTGTCAGAACCACCAGATGCATTGGGACTGAAGCTAGAGAACACCCAATATACGATGACATCTCAAACCTAGACAACTTTTTGCAGAACATGGAAGAAAATGTGAGAGAAGATCAAACAATCTCGGTACTCGATATAGCTTTCCACAACAACCCCGCCAGATGGTGGGTCATTCATAAATTCATACTCAGAACTTGGGACGAGGTGAAGAAAGCTATCAAGTACAGGTTCTGGAATAAGTATCAGCTAGAATTAGGGATGCAGACGGATCCCCACGTAGCGCAATTGTTCAACGGAGAATCAGATCCTAGAATGCACATTGAACAATGTGTAATACAGTGGTAGGCCGTGGAGATACCATCTCACTTATGGGTTCAGGTATTTCCCCATTCTCTAGGCCTAATCCTAAAATCTTGGTTTATACATGAGGAAACCAGAAGACAGACCAGTGATTGGCAAACACTGGCAGTTCAATTCTACAAAGACTTCTCATTCACAAGTAAGTACCCTGAACTTGAACTAGCCCTGCAAAATATTCAAGAACTTATGTTTACAGCCAATAGAAATAAGAGATCAAACTTTGTAGTGTGTCACAAGCATACCCAATAACTTCATAATAAATTCCACTTACCCTCTACTGGAAAGCCTATAGAATGCTATCAGATTGGAAAAAATTCTGAAATCCTGGACGAATTAGAAGAACTGAGCAACCTAGCTGTCAAAGAGACAGAGGGGAGCATATAAATCTAAAATAACATACATATCCAAACTGATAGTTCCTATAATCACCCATTAAAATTGAAGAGATTCAACATAGGCACAGAAGAGAAACCCAAGATAGCCTTGGATGAACAAGCCAGTCATGAAATATAGAGTTTACTATGAGAATATGAGGATTTGTTCCCAAATACTTTTTCAGAATTAAAGGGAATCAAGGGATTCATGGGAGAGATGAATATTGAGTTAAAACCATGATCCGAGCCTATTAGACATAGACCATACAGTCTTAACCCCAGGATAAAAGATAAAGTTAAGAAGGAGATTGACAAGATGTTAGAAGCAGGTCTCATTTTTCCGATAGAAGAAGTCCAGTGGGTCAGCCCGATAGTCATCCAAAGCAAGAAAGAAACAGAGGATATTAGAGTCTATGTAGACCACGGGAGTCTCAACGTCACCTGTGTGCATGACCCTTTCCCAACACCTTTTACCGATGAAGTACTTGAACAACTTACGGGGAAGGAAGCATACTCATTTACAGACAGATTTTTAGGATACCATCAAGTCAAGATGATCGAAGAGGATAAGAGAAAGACCACTTTCATTACCTAATGGGGATATTTTTCATACAACGTGATCCCATTTGGCTTAAAGAATGCCCCTATAGTTTTTTCCAAGATTGTGATAGCAGCCTTTAGAGAATTCATTCACAAATTTATCAAAGTCTACATGGATGATTGGACAATATGTAGCCTCCTCAAGGAACATGTATCATTGTTAAGGCTAATGTTTGACAGATGCAGAGAATTGAAAATCTCATTAAATCTCAGAAAATGTATCTTTTGTGTGCCACATGGAAATCTGTTGGGACACATAGTCTGTCGAGAAGGAGTATTGGTAGAACCATCTAAAGTTGTGGTCATTGTGATTATGATTCCACCTACAAGTGCTAAACAATTACACTCCACACTAGGACATACAGGCTACTATCATAGTTTCATTCGAAGATATGCCAACATTACTGCACCTCTGGAAAACCTCTTGAAAAAGGATGAAATTTTCCAATGGACTCCCAAATGTGATAGAGCATTTGAGACACTTAAGGAGAATCTCATTATAGCACCGATTCTGATATTCCCAAAATGGGATAAGGAATTCCACGTCCATGTAGATGCTTCAGGAATTTCCTTAGGAGCTATCTTAACGCAACCTGGAGAGGGAGCTATGGATCACACCATCTACTTTGTGAGTCGGAAAATATCGCAAGCAGAGTGCAACTACACAACGACAGAAAGGGAAGGCTTAGAAATGATTTATGATTTACAGAAATTTAGACATTATCTGCTAGGTTCCCATTTCAAATTCTTTATTGACCATTCCACATTAAAATACCTAGTTAACAAACCTGTGCTGGAAGGGAGAATTTGTAGATGGTTGTTGTTATTTCAGTAATTTTCCTTCAAAGTTATCATCAAGCCAGGATGATGCAATGTCATACCTATTCATCTATCTAGAATAGAGTCAGGAGAAAGTGGCGAAGCAGTGGAGGACTAGCTCCCAAACGCAGATTTGTTCAGGATTGAGGCCATGCTGGAATATATGATGACATAGAAGTATTTATCAGTATAGGAGCCTGTCCTAAAACGTATTTCGCAACCTAGAAATGCCATATGGTTGTTAGAGAAGCAGATTACCAGTTGATCGTCGGATATTTATATAACCTAGGACTAGAAAGCATTCTCAAACAATGTGTCTTGGATCATGAAAGGAAGGATATACTCTAAGAATGATATAGTGGAGTTGCAGGAGGCCACATAGGAGGAAAGGCCATGGCACAAAAAATTATACAGGCAGGACTTTGGTGGGCAACACTTTTCAAGGATGCAAAATCATACGCTAGATCATGTGATGCTTGTCAATGGGTAGGCAAGTCGTCATGTCGAGATGAACTACCATTACAACAAGTTAGAGCTCTACAGGAATTTGTGAAATGGGCAGTTGACTTCATCGGACCAATTAACCCCACAACCAAACATTCAAAGGCTAGATACATCATTACCACAATTGACTACCTTACTCATTGGGCGGAAGCAGCAACAGTACAGGACTGTTTGACATATAATGTTGCCCGGTTCATGTTCGAAAATATCATTACCCACTTTGGATGTCCCAGGAACCTAACCAGTGATCGGGGAGCTTATTTCATTAGCATCACCATAGAAACACTTACAACAGAATTTATGATTCAACATCACAAGAGAAGTCCATACCACCCACAGGCCAACGAAACAGTCAAAGCCTTCAACAAAATCCTAGAAAGGGGACTAACAAAGTTATATTGTGCAAACCGAGAGGATTGGGATGATAGAGTTCCAGTGGTACTATGGGCCTATAGGACAACCACAAAGAAACTCCATAGATATACATTATTCTAGCTAGTTTACGGAAGAGAGGCAGTGGTGCCTACAGATTTCATCACTTCAAGCCTATATATTTCACAAGTCACATGTATAACAGAAGAGGGATTAGTGGCACAGAGACTTGCAGAGCTACAAGAAATCGAGGAAACTAGATTTCTAGAAGACTTCCATCAGTCGATTGAAAAGGAAAGACAAAAATCTTGGCATGATAGACACATTAAAACCAAGGTATTCACACAAGGGGACAAGGTTGTTGGAAGATTGGTTGTTGTCATTGATGTCAACCCTAGTCATGGGTTTTGGACCACAAGATTGATGAAGTTATTTGGACATGAAGGAAAATGCAAATGCAAATACAAAACCCATGGATGGATAGTATACATCATTTTTTTTCCAGTGGTATGTGGCATGTCACGTGGATCCTCATGGTTGAGGAGAAATGAATTTTTGAAGATGACAAAGTGAATTGTACATGTAGGCCCTGAAGATAATTAAAGAAAATAAT
>JZKD02S1631883.1:137014-151680 GCA_000966675.3 Picea glauca | reverse complement strand
AGACTACTGCATTACTCATGATTTCCTGATCTCCTCCTCACTTCACTATGTTTCAGTCAGTTAACTGAAGATTGATAGAACAATTAACTCAGACTAGCTAGCAGTTCACTCCCGTAACTGCCTGAGAGACTATACTAGGTGGCAGATTACTCCCATAATTGTTGGTGTGTGTCCAGATCACTCTAGATCACCAGTATGGCTCATTAGTTACTCATGTATCCTATATCTATTGTAAATTATTCACTCTTTGAGTGTGAAATACAGTTAATGAGAATTCTTCCATTCTTTCTCTCTTGCTTCTTCTTTCTCAATTTATCTCTGCAAATGTGAGTGGTATTTTCTATCTAGTTCTATTCTATGTAGATTCAACACATGTACAACCACACCAAGAATAATCTTCTCACTTAGGACTATTTACCACCCACAACCATGATCGGGTTTGCACAACAATAGATCAATGGGAAATAACATATGGCATCGTTCTCCTAAGGTGGACCTTAATAGGTTTGATGGTTTTGACCCATGTAGATGGGTCATTCAAATGGAACATTACTTTTCCCTCTAGTGAATTAATGATGACACGATGAAAATCAGGGCGAGGGTATTGTATCTAAATATAGAATGATGCCAATAGAGGGAATGACATAAAAAATCATATGCATGATATATCACTTGGAGTTAGTTTGTTAAAGTTGTCTATGCATATTTCGAGAAAGATACTCATCATTTGGGGTGGCTTACCAAGTTACACCAAATAGGCTCAATTGCAAACTTTATGGTAGCCTTTTAGCAATTATCTATCTGTATAGAGAACTTAATATATTATTTCTATTAAAAAAAAAAAAAACAACAACAACAACAACCTTCATTACTTGTCCTCCATAGGGCACTTCCCCAAGCACAACTCCTACTTATCCCTTGAAAGTTCAAAGGTTGTCTCCAGCAAAAATCACAGATCACCAAAGACGAAGACTCTACTATAATTGTGATGAAAAATATGCTCCAGGTCATTTGTGTAAAGAACATAATTTGTTCCAAATTGATATGACCACTCACACCCTGAACAAAGACATCAGTATCAAAGAGACACCAAAGTTACAATTTGAAGACATCAACACTCAAACTTAGGTGGATATTGAACCTTCGTGCTCTCATGAAGAGCCACTTATCTCCCTACATGCATTATCGGGCATTTCAACTCCACAAACCTTGAAAATCATGGGTTACATCAAGCATAGGAAATTCATAGTCCTATTTGACAGTGGAAATACTCACAAATTCATTCACAAAAGAGTGGCAGAAGAAACCCATTTTTTTGCAAACACAGTGCACAAATTTTGAATCATGAAAACCAATGGCGGTATGATGAATGTGAGTGAAGATGTGAAAATGTTATACTCCATATGGGATACTATTAGCTCAAAATCCATATATTTTCCATCGATATGGGTGGGTGTAATATAATATTGGGGCTAGAATGGCTACATACATTGGGACTAGTCACCATGGATTTCAAAGAACTCTATATGAGTTTCACTAAAGAGGGTCATGTACACACCCTTGAAGGGATTTAGACAGGTTCTTCTGAAATACTCAACTTTCATCGTATGGATAAGTTACTAAAGAAGGGCCACTCTTGCATTATTTCCCAATTTAATGTCATACAAGTTATGGATAACCCAACATAGGAAATCCACCCAGGCTTGCAGCTAGTCCTTGAAAAACATCAACAAGTCTTCGATACACCGAAGGGTTTACCTCCTTCTCGAGGAGATCATGACCATGACATTCCCCTAATTCCAGAAATTCAACCACCAAATGTACGTCCTTATCGCCACCCTTTTGCATACAAGAATGAAACATAAAATATCATTCACGAGCTATTAAAGGTGGGGGTAATACGTCATAGTACAAACCTTTACTCTTCACCAATAGTCATGGTATTAAAGAAGGAAGGCACTCGATGCAAGTGTCATGATTTTCAGGCTCTCAATAAGTTGACAATCAAGGACAAATTTCCCATCCTTATTGTTGATGAAGAAAAAAATTTCCCTAAGATTGATCTACGTTTCGGATACCAGCAAATCATGACGAAAGAGGCATACATCCCAAATACAAACTTCTAAACACACGGAGGTCATATGAGTTTCTAGTGATGCCTTTTGGCCTTTGTAATCCTTCATCCACTTTTAAAAGTCTCATGAACAAGATCTTCAAACCTTTCTTACGCATTTTTGTGCTAGTATTCTTCAATAATATCTTGATCTACAGTAAAACATGGTAATCACACATAGTGCATGTTGATAAGTCCTTGCAACTCTTGAGAGACAACCAATTGTTTATGAAGCGCTCCAAATGTGTTTTGGGGGTTCGTGAGGTTGAATATTTGGGTCATATTGTAAGTTAGGAGGGCATACGAGTTGATAGCAAGAAAGTGACAACTATACAAGATTGGCCCCATCCCAAAAAATTGAAGAGATTGAGGGGATTCTTAGGACTTGTAGGACACTATAGGAAATTTTTGAAAAATTATGACAAAATCACAGCTCCCCTAACTTCACTCCTTCAAAAAAATGTCTTTTTTTTGGATTGAGGTGGCATCACAGGCCTTCTCTGCTTTAAAGGATTCCATGTGAAATACTCTAGTATTAGCAGTACTTGACTTAAATAATATTTTTGTCTTGGAATGTAATGCTTTAGGGAGAGGTCTCAAAGTGGTATTAATGAAATAAGGACATACCTTGGAATTCACTAATAAACAATCGTGTGACCACAATTTGGGAAAACCCGGATATGAGAAGGAAATGGTGGCTAACCTTCATGTAATGAAACTTGACACCCATATCTCATAGAGAGGCATTTTCAGATCAAGATTGTCCTTCATAATATAAAGTACTTGCTTGAAGAATGATTGTCTTCACCGGAGCAACATAAATGGGTCACCAAGATGTTGGGGTATGATTATGAGATCATATATAAGAAGGGTTAAGTGAGTGTTGTGGTGGATGCTTTATTTAGATAATTTGAGGAGGATGGGTCACTCTTTGCATTATCATTACCAAGTCTAGGATGGCTCAAGGAGGCCCACAAGGAATGGATATAAAATTATACTTTAAGGTAACTCATCCAACAACTTCAGGTAGATCCCAACCCACCTAAAAGTTATACATGGAAACAAGATACATTGCAGTATAAAGGGCACATTTTTCTAGCAAAGGATTCAGCCTTAATGGAGCTACATTCATCATTGATAGTTGTTCACTTTGGCTTTCATAAAACCTATGAAATAAATAAGCGTTCATTCTTATGGGATGGCATGAAAAAATATATCCAATATTTTGTAGCATCATATGACACTTGCCAAGAAACAAGGGAAAGATAGTGAAGATGTTAGGGGAATTGAAACCATTACCAATCTTAACACATATTTGGAGATACATTTCATTGGATTTTATCATGGGGATCCCAAAAGAAAACAACAAATGAGTCGTCATGGTGGTTGTTGATCACCTTTCAAAATATACTAATTTTTGTGTCATAGCTCATCCTTTCACTCCTTCCTCAGTGGCCTGTGCCTTCATGGATCATATCTTTGAACTACATGGTATGCCCAGTTCCATTATCTCAGATCAGGTGTAATGTCCCCAACCACCCCGGGTTGGGCAATGTCACACAACCTCAACTTTTGTAGCTCTGATTCAACCAAACTGTAACATCCTCAACATAACTCTAAATTTCACTGCGCTGATTCTAATTCTAAACACAAGTACGTGCAATATCATTTAAAGTAACGCACTCTTCCCAAACTTGAGTCGCGCCTCCCAATTTATAACAACGGAAGAAAAATTGTCCTTTTTAAGACAACTTTAAGTAGAGGAAGTAACTCAAACAACTGTACATTAGAGTATTGATCCCACAACACAACTGTGTGCACAACCATATTGGCATCATGTACCAATTGTGATTTCGTTGTGCACAGAGTCTATTCCCTTGAACACACACACACAAATCTAGTCTCATGTGCACACAAGTTACTTTCATGTGCAAACAACATTAAACAGAGTAACAACAATTACTTATATGCCACTACATACCAGAATTATCACATATCAAGCACAGACAAATATGCACACAGTAAATAAGACAATCACATAAGGAACACTTATATTTTATAAAATTCACCAACTGCGCCCATGACTCAGACGTTCCTCCTAGCCATAGACTATGTTGCTCATAATATTTTAGCAACAGGTCACCCCCGAGTTGGGGCTTAACTCCACCATGGAAAAATGGTTCCTAATGTCAAGCTAAGGTCTAATTCTTAACACAATTGCTCATTCTTAGGTTCCCGCTACTGCAACTAGCCCACAGTCCCGCATTCCCCATGCACCTGTCACACCTAAGAAAGTGTACCCCTTCTCTTCTCAATATTCCTTCGGCTTCCCCACTTCCCTTCCCAAGGTTACCAACAAGAGGTCGTACAGGAAGTCTCTGAGCCCTGCGACTAATGCCCAACACACTAGGGAAAAATTCTCAGCAATACTCTTAGCTAGAGAGTATGCTAACGGGTCTGAAAACCACTTCTCAACAACCAATCTCTCTCCCAAAGAGACTACTCATAATATGTCAACCCATCTCCACAACAGGTAAAACTCTAATTATAGCCCCTCAACTTCTTACAAGCTTCTCTAGGCAGATAAGGTAATATCCAGATTTTCCATACAGTATGACCCCCCCTTCTCACGAGAGCCTAAAAACATGGATTCCTTCCCAAATAATGGATAATGCAATAATAATGCCCCCAAATACACTAAGGCCAACAATATATATTGCATGCCTTCCACTTGACACTTGTCACCTTCTGAAGTAGCTTTAAGCCACTTGGTGACTTGTTCCCCTTCCCAAGAACTTAGGATAAACAAATATCCATAACTTAAACTTTTCTGGAAATATTATTAAAATATTCCCTAAGACTTAAGTCTTGCCCCCTTTTCCCTTTTCTAATGGATTTTCCCCCCCATCTCTTTTCATTTGAGTCTGTCTATGCTCAGTGATGTAATATTATATTAATATCTTAGTATAATTACATGGATATGCACACTGGCCTATCTGCGCCTCGACTCACTAGCCTCATACTCACACAGGCTCTCTGACTTTAATACATATACAGTCATATGTATATACACATATATAACTAAATTTTGCGCACTTATAGGCCATTCACGTGCGCTTACCCAAATGTGTGCAACACAATGCAATGTGAGTACTTACCTAGGTGAGTGCAACACACATAAAATGTGCGCACCCTGTCTTGATAACAACTCTCCACGCTCTACTATGATGTGCACAACACAAAACTTAGTGCCAATGGCTCACCAACTTAAATATACATTACACTTACAATTTATACCATGGCTCACCAGCCTATATGTACAATTACAAAGGGTTTTAGGCTAGGGACACTACATTGGGTACACAGTTGAATATGAGCACTGTTGAATGTAGGTACATAGCTGAAAATGAGCACTGAATATTATCCTCATATCGAGGGTTAAAAAAAAGTGGTCAAGAAGTGCCTAGAAACCTATTTGAGATGTTTTTCTTCCGAAAAGACACACCAATGGGCACAATGGCTTCTCCTTGTTGAATGGTGGTACAACACCATTTATCATGGAGCTACCAAAATGACACCATGTGAACTTGTTTATGGCCAAAAAATCCTATCAGTGGTTGTTGACACATTTTTACGAATCATCCTTGTATTCCAAGTTTAACCATGTATAGAACCCATTTCCCACTTTTTCTTTCCAATTCATGGTTCAATGCATTACTCACAGTTTCATGTTTCCATGATATGTTACAAAAAAAATTCATGACTTCACAATACTTAGTCATTTTTCTTGAATCATATTGTGTGGAGGTTCTTTACATAGAAAACATCCCTCCGCATTCTGCACAAATCTTACCTCCGCACAACATGTCTTCCACACAAACCGACACTTAGGTTATTTTTAAACTTTGTATTGTGTTGAAGAACCCAACACCACTCCTCTTCTCCCAAAAAACCTTCGCTTCCGCACTTCCACCACCTCCACAATGCATTCTATGTTCCATAAAATGTATATTATTCTCCTAGTTGTGTGGAGAGCTTTACCCCTCACCTTTGCACACTTTTCCTTCCGCACATCCACTTGTCCTCACACTCCATAATTCCACACAACTAAATTCTTGTTGGATTGATATTTATCTACACCCTGTTCCATACTTAGTAAATACTCGTTAAGCCATAGTACACTATCTACACTTCTCGAGGCACATTTATGATTCATTAATGAATGTTAGATTTACAAGGAAAAAGATGGTAATCCCTGGATTAATGTAAATTAATTATACGTGAAAATAAATTCCTTTGATGATTTGCGCATGTCCCGAAGGAAATTGCATGTGATGAAGGGATGTCTTATTAATATTACTTATGACCTTATCCTTTAAACAACTTAAGCTCTGTAATTCATAGGTAATATTGTAAATTTTACTCTGCATCGAAATAAGGAGTGCCATTGGTTAGTTGCATATCAATGGTTTTTTAGCCTAACTCTCGAGTAGAAGCTTAATAACAAGATTTGGATGATAAGTTTGGTTAATGCAGGTTGCATGCCATAAGTCTTCGACTTCGAGAAACTAGTTTCTTAGTGTGCACACAAATTTGATTCTAAGAGTATAATTATTCGAGTAGTTGTCGAAGGAAAAAACCTAGTCTTGTTCACTCCAAAAGTATTCAAAAGAATGCTCCAACTACCAGCCTCCAACAGATGTCTCAAGCTTCTAGATATTGATTCCTTTCTGGATCCCCAGGGTGGTGGGGTGAATTTATTAAAGGATTTCACAACACCATCTCTTAAAATGCCAACTGATCTTTCTACTATTGATATATCTCTACTGGTAGATCCATACCGATATTTCTCATGGTTCTTTTCACGTTTGATGGGACAAGATTCCACATCTCACATCCCCAAGTATGTTTTATATGTTTTGTATTTATCTTTTCAAAGGAAGTGGTTTTTAATTGGGTCGAGGTAATATTGAATTAGATTTCATGCCAATTGGGCAATTATTTGAAAACACATATATTTTTTATGCTATCTTATTTGGTCCTAGCGGTGGTTTATTGCAACGTGTTTGAAGGATTACCCTTGAGGAATAATCTTGATGTTGAGAATGAGCTTGTTCAATTTCAGTACCTCGTATTATGGAAGCACAAGGCCCCATTTCAATTATGTCTTATCTCGTATGAGTTTCTTAAGAAGTTTATAAACATTTTAACTGGAGCAACACCTGCAAAAATAACACAAGAAGCAAAGGATTTCCTTAAGGGAAAAGGAATTTATGTATTTGAGGAAGATTCCACTTATATTAGGTTTTATGGATTTGAGGGAAGACCTTTTCTTCTCCCTACTTTCGGATGTGATCGATACTTTGTTATCAATATCTACAGGAAATACAAAACATGGGCCTCCCATTTTGATAAAAAGAGAAAAAGACAAATTATTTCCTTGCCTTTTAATGTAGCCAATGTAACAATAAAATGTTTGTCCCATTTTATAGAAGTTTCTAAAATGTTGAATGCATTTAACTTAAAGGAATCAAAACTTCTCAAGGGTGTTGACCCTAAAGGGTTATTTTCTGATCACTTAGCGCCAATGAGATATAGCAACCTTTTCAAAAGGATTGTAAAAGGAATTTATGACAATGACCCAAATACCCACGGGAATAAATAAAAGCAAGTATGTGATGATGATTTGGATATAGAAAGCAGTTCATATACACAACGTCGGTAGAACATTGCAAAGAAAAGAGGTAAAATTGAAACTAATGTTGAATCTTCTTTTCCCCCCCAACAACATAGGTGTTCTTTCTCTACCCAGAAAAACAAGAGTCAAATATAAGCAGAGGAGAGAAGAATGAGAGATGTGTTGGGGGAAACAATGGATATGAACCTCATGATAATGTTGAGAAGACACATGTGGTTTCAAAACCCAATGGAAAGTGAAGCTCAAGTTAGAAAGGCTCTCAAATTCTAGAGGGCCAAGAGATATTGTTGATCATATGGAAGTGGATAGTACCAATTGTTGAATTTTCTTTCAACCCGTGGTATGCTCTGATACCATGTTGAATTTTCTTTAAACCCTAGGTATGCTCTGATACCATGTTGAATTTTCTTTCAACCCTAGGTATGCTTTGATACCATGTTGAAAATTCTTACTCCAACACCTAGGTACGTTTTTATCTAGTGATTTCCTTACTCCAATCAGATTAGCAACTCACAAAAAAATAATACACTACTAAAATATTCAACTCAAAATCATGCAGTGGAAGCATAAACTAGGAAACCAAATCAAGCACACATGAACACCAGTATTTTGGGTAGATACCCATGGAAAAAACCTAGATGGAAAACTAGTCCAATGATGCTTTTATTAAGGTCAAATCAGGGCCCCCGTAACAGGGAAAATGGCCCACTTAGAGAAATATACACTACAAACAAATCTGGAAATTCATGTGCTATTGTACGACCTTGTACCAATATGTTTCCCAAGGAATCTACTATTTTTCATTCCGTGACCCGCGGACATCCACGATTGTCTCCACTGTGACCCGCAGATGTGTATAGAAAATCCGTACAAAAATCTATGTACGGCCTGACTCTTTCCTATGGCTTCTGTCCTCTGAAACTCACCTGCAGTTGCTACTACTCTCTCTCATGCTTGACCTGAATGACCTCTATATGGAAGTCCTTATCCACCTATCCAAGATCTTGAATCATAGTCCTTCATGATCCAATACTCTATGTGTTGACTCTCTCAACACAACTCATGTCAAGTGTGATCCTTGGTCCTCTTGAATCATCGTCTTTCATGATCCAAGCACTCGAGTGGAGGTCCTTCTTTACTCTTGAGTGTGACCTTGGTGACTCCACACCAACAAAGATCCTCCTTTGTTATTTGTGTGAATGTGTCTTCCTTCTTTTCCTAGCCTTGCTTTTATAATCGTGAGTTATAATCTATTTCTAATCTTCAAAGTGATCTATGGTTGATATTACTTCTCACTCTCACTTGAGATTTAGATTACATGTTGCATTCTAAGTGCTTTTAGCATGTTTCTTAAATAACTCAATTAACTAATTACATAATTAATTAATAAAATCAATTTAATTTAATAATTCATTTAACTAAAATAAATTCAAGAGTAGAAGGCTTTGGACGATTCTCATGCGTCTAGACACATAAACCTGTGTGAAAATACCTGTCTGATGCTACCACTAACATCAACACCAATTTACCTGAATGGATGGCGTTGTGAATTGTTGAAAGTACATAAATAATGGAAGAGTTGGCTCGCGAGGGACCAACTAATTTTGAAGAGCAATATTTGGCATTGCAAAATTCCCAGTGTGATAAGGAGGAAAGAAAATTGAAAATAGAGAAGGTTCACATCAAAGATAAGAAGATAACTCAAAAGTGGAATTTGAGGAGTTGGACCTTTGGGAATCCTCAAATTACACATTACCATTGGGGATGCTCTTGCGCACTCAATTTCAAAGCATGAGCTAGAAAATATTAGATTAAAGAAAAGAATAAGGGAACTAAAGGATGCCCTAAGTCCCAAACTTCTTTTCACAGAAGAATTGGCCATCATTGTTCCAGACCAAATGCCGCAGCATGCACCAAGGATATAAGCACGAATAAAGAAGCTTGCTAAATTGTTGAGTGGAATAAGAATGTATGTCACAGAGAATATTAATAAGTGGCTCGGTATTATTTTATAAGTTTGGGATGTCAGTACTAATCTGAGGAATTTATCACGACGGATTGCTTCTTTTGTTGAGTATTTGCAAAAGGATTTAGAGAATGATGAATTCTTTTACAAAAATGATTTAAGTGCTTTTATCGCTCAGGTATGGAATTTAAGTGACTTCAACATAAAGCAATAAGATCTCCCTTCAAATTTCGGATTAAAACAAGTGGAAGTAGGTTGGTTGACGAGGTTACAAATGCTACGAAACTCAATTGCTAGCTATACAAAAAATTATGATAAAAGAAGTACCTCATTCTTTAAGTCACTTGAAATAGTAAAATATCTTAAAGGCCCACAACTAGTAAAGTAATATTTGCTTTTAACTAAAGAGAAATTAGAGGCAAAGTTGAACATAATAAAAACTTCATGGTCTAGTGAGTTTGACAACCTCACTAACTTTCCAGAAGAAGAAATCAAAATATGGTCAGTTACCTTTGTGGATAATAACAAAGATCACCTGGCATTGGTACAATAGTTACACTATAATTTTAAAGCAATGGAAGATGAACTATTCTCACTCTGGGTTAAACAAGACATCGTGGTTCTACCAATGAAGGACTACTTTGAAGATTGGCTCAAGATATCGTTGACACAAGTAACTAATCTTGAGTAACTTCCAAGTAGCAGTTATACCAAAACAGTTCGACCAACAATCACATATATGTGAAGACCCGGACAAAGCAAAGGAGGGAGAGAGACATACATCCATCGAACATTCTACTTCCATTTTTTGCGAGTACATTCATTTTCGAGGCATTTCCCTTATTTCATCTCAATCTTTCATCATCCAACTTAATTGGTTTATTGTTTACTCATAAGGTCGATTCCTAATTGCATTTCTTTTCTTCTTTTGGGTTACCGCTACTATTTTATTTGGTCCATGGGAGCCCCATCCCAGTCCATTCCAAAAAATGCACTTCTTTTATTGTTTAAGTATTAGGAATATTGTGTCATGCAATAGGCAAACATTTTATATGAACTTGAACATCAATTTGTAAGATTTTTTACTCTTGCAGAGAGCTATTCCAAGAGTTCATTGCTTTTTTTATTTCAAACTTTTATATAAGTATGCAATCTGGAGTGTGTTTCTCCTATGCATCTTGTGATTTAAATGAATAAAATCATTTAAAGCTTTCTGATTTTTGGACCGTCAATCTTGTTCATTTCTATGAGTCTTTCCTCAAATCATTTTTGGATTATAAGTGAGGTTATTATTATTATGTTATAATTGATTTGTTATCTTTCCAGTTACTTTTCCACCTAGTCCACTCACGGGTGTAGATGTTAAGAATGTTAAATCTATTGTTTGAATGATTATATTGAAAATCTGAGTGAGAAAAGAGGAGTACCACCTCTATAAAAATGTAGAGGGGATCTTAATAACTTGTTTAAGAATACCCTAGGAGGTTGACTCTTGTCCCTAACATGAAAAGAGATCAACAATGGCATCCTATGTACCATGCACCTCCAAGGTTCATCTAGTAGATAAAACACTTCACACGAGAGAAACTATTATTTGTATCCGCAAAGGAAACTTGTTTATGACACAAAATCGAATGGAACAACAAGCTAATCAACATAGATATGAACATTCTTTTAACAAAGGGGATCAAGTGTTTCTTTGCCTACAACCTTATAAATAGAAATCACTTAAATATAAAGTTCCCCATAAGTTATCTCCCAAGTTCTATGGTTCGTATTAGATCGTACAACGCATTGGTCAAGTCACCTACAAGCTAGTTCTCCCAACCCACTCCAAGATTCATCTAATCTTTCATGTTTCATGTTTGAAGAAATTTATGGGATCAAATTGCAAAGTGAAGACCAACCTGCCAGAACTTGATGAATAAGGTTCCATTTTGCTCCAACCAGAAGAAGTATTGGATACCAGAGAGCGCTAGTTACGCCAATGCACAATCAAGGAAGGATTGATCTAGTGGAAAGATATGCAACCATAAGATGCCACATGGGAACCAGTAGTGATTCTACAACAATTTCCTCTCCTTCAGCCTTGAGGAAAACACTACTTTCGAAGGGGGAGGGCATGTTAGGGTCCTACCCTAACCCCCTTACTTAGATACTTTATTAGATACTTAGATATTATAAAGCTTATAAATAAGGCATGTGTAATACTGTATAAGCTAATCCTTAGATGTTGTAATGATATTCATGCTAATCTTTAGTAGTAGGTTGTTGGTCATGTAGATGCAAGTCGAATTGGCTAAAAGTTTGACCTTGTATAAAGCAAGAAGGTATGATGTCGATTTTGCTTTAGGCATAGACAAAGGTTAGGCATGTAACCTTTTATTCTGAATGAATAAGACAACAAGAGAGAAAGACTCTCAAGGAATGTTGGTTTTCCCATTTGGATTTCTAGAGTAAAATCTCTATGTACTGTGTGTTTGCTTTGTCATTTGTTTTATAGCTAAAATTTGTCTTCCTCTCTTTTGCTAGGTTTAGCGTTGATGTATAATTTCCTCACATTCTGGTTGGATGTGCGTTTGGAAACCATAGGAGAAGTATTAGGTAAATTTATAGTTATTGACGATATCTATAAAACCAACATTGTGTGCTTGGTGGCATAAATATTGGTGGATTAATCCATGTCAAAGACTATATGAATATTTGGAGTTGGTGTTGGGTGATCTCTCTTACACTCAACATTTAGATTATGTTAACATTCACTTCCATTGATCCAAGTGTCACGAGGTAGGGCACATTCTGGCTAACTGTGATCTCCTGTTTCAAAAGAAATTTTCGGAACTAAGGTAAAAATATTCTAGAGAAAATCCACCTAGTTCCTTGTGGGCTCTGCGAACTCTCGATGTGCATACCTTTTTGTTAAAAATTGTGGAAGATGAAGGTGGATATCAACCTCTTGAATAAGAGGCTGAGCAATAGAGGTGCAAGTATGAAGTTGTTTTTGGCGATATTACGATTACATTGGACAATGAGGATTCACATGGTCTAGTGAATCAGGCTCTTTGGTCTAGCTTCAAGGATGACTTGGATATTTCTACCTTGAAGTGGAGAAAACTCGACGAAATTTGGACAGTGACTAATTCACCATATCAAGTCACGGGTAAGTGTATTCCTACTCAACTCCCTAATTTTTTTTTGGCACCTATACATTTTGTGGATTATGGGACTACTAGGCTAGAGGGGAAGGTTGAGGGTCCTTCTTTGGTGGGGACTTCGTTGAGTATTCCTTCAAGGAAGGAGGGGGAGGTTTCTAGCATTATAAAGTTTTCTAAATATTTGGAGTTTATCTCCTCCCATACCTCTGGCATTCACAAACCTCAGTCTCTTGTTTCTACATCTACTTCTTTTGGCAGAGACCCCTATTTATCGAGGTCTAGACATTCTTTTCAATGACAAGCCTCAAGGGGTTTGGGTTTTGATGGTCTTAAAATCACTGGTCCAAATAAAGTGGGGCACAAATCAACACTAAAACATGCACAAGAGAATTCCCCTCGTGAAGTGTAGTAGGGAAGACAAAAAATTGTCTTTGGGGTCCTTAGAGCAGGATCAATCTCGGTGATGGGTACCTCATGAAACTCATGTCTGTGAATATACACAACTTAGTAGGACAGGATAAAAAACTATCCCTAAAGAGGTTTGGTGAAATGGATAAAACAGATGTTGTATTTATTCAAGAAATTATGGGTTCAAGTGAAGTTCTTACTAATGAAATGGTGAAACTATTTCTAGGCCAGGTGTTCCAAGGTTTGGAATCATTTGGACATTATGGAGGTATGATCATGGGCATCTCTCTGACTTTCTATCTTACAAATTTCCTTACTATTTTTTTAGGACTATGTGTTGGAACCCTAAGGTTTTGCAGAAACTATGTACACACCATAATTCAACACCGTGCATGTGCCCGAGAAGATGCATTTCGTAGCCCGCCAAATTCAACACCTATGTCAACTAAAGATCTACTACCTGCACCAACCCATTTTGTACTATGCACGAGGACTTAAAGAGACTGCATGCATGTCATATATTCGAAGATATTCAATGATTGTAACCATTTTTGTAACAACTCGATTGATCATGGTCAAGGTTATGGTTGAGCTAGCAAGGTTGTTATGATTACCACACTCCATGGGAGATATGGGGGATGCATGCATATATGTAAGGGTTGGATTTTTGTTCACTAAGGGAGAATTGGGTAGAAAAGTAATGGTTAAGTTGTATATGAGTTAGAGATCCAGTTCGGATTTATGCTTAGTCCTATGTTCAGAGATATTATGTGTGTGAATATGAGAGAGAAAGGAGATTTGAGCAAATGGCTCATCTTTATTTTTTTGCGAATGCATCTTGAGTAGGCTGCGACCTATGTGTATGGAAATGTATTTGAATTCCCTTTCAGTTTAATGAATAAAGTTTAAAGAACATTTATCTTTGCATTTGATGAGTTATGGTATGAATGTATGCATGTTCTATATTATTTTGCGCAATAATCTTGTGGTAGTTATGAATGAATGCATGGCTATATTTTTTATTAAGTTTGGTTTAAATTGATGTCAACCCTTGAAGAAAGTCCGGTAGCGAATTTCAGTAGCACAAAGGTTTGGGTAATGGACCCAAGGTTGTTTCATGTATAATGGTATGAGTTTTAATATATTTTAAGGTAATATTATTTTATATGGATAGTAAATGTCATTCCATTTCCGGTGGTATGTGGAACGTTACATAACTCCTCACGGTTAGAGAGTTATGGCCATGAGAAGTTGGAGAACTCGGATTTGGGTAATGGACCCAAGTTTGTTTGATGGATAATGGTATGAGTTTTGATATATTTGTAG
>JZKD02S1631883.1:109548-119958 GCA_000966675.3 Picea glauca | reverse complement strand
AATGAATCCTTTAGCAGTGATGAAAGAAAATTTGTAGCCGGCTCTAGAAGGAGATTATTGGGAAAAAATCCCTCTATGGATAAAGATGTTGTTCGTAGATAAGGGGATAATGTGCGTGGATATCGGTAGTATGTCCAAGTAAACCCCCCCACATGGAGAGGGAGATGGAAAGAAGGGAGAATAAGAAAAGAGGAAAAAAAGAGTGGATCCGACCTAAGGGATCCAACAAAAGCTGAGACAAGGTCAAAAGAGAATGGATCTGGAAGAGCAGAAAAGAAAAAGAGTCGATAGATACACAATAATAGCCAAGCTAAGGAGGTGATTCGATCAAAGAAGAAAAAAAAATAAAGCAAGGGGTGATGAACGAGTGGTAGGATCCAAGACGAAGAGAAAAGAAACCACACCAGAAGGGTGTGTGGAAGAAGGATCTATGAAAGAGAGAAGCGCAGAAGAAGAGAGTTCATTGAAGAGACATGGACCTATGATTGAGGTATCAAGAGAGGATACCAAAAACAGTGGGAGTAGGATCGAAGAATTCAAAGTCAAATCTCGTTGGCTAGTAAGAGATGTAGTCACATGAGAGGAAGATGGGGCATAGAGAATTAGTGTCGACACAACAAAAGATAGAAATAGAAACCTCCAAGAAGAAAATATCTTAGCGATTATGTGAATGCTTACACAATTAGAGATAGGGATCTCTTTTAGATCCCTCGCCGAAGAAGATGAATACTATGGAGGAACCCCCTCTTTGAACCACCACCCTTGCACATTTATCATCAAGAAGAAAGAATTGAAGAAAATGTAGAGGTGAGAGAAGTAGAAGAAGATGGATTAGAAGAAAAGCAAGGAGCATATATGAGTGGAGAAACTAAAGTCAAAAATACTTCACAAGAAAGAGTGTTAGCATCAACAATAGCAAGTAGTAGTCAGTCAAGAAGACACAATTGTACAATGAGTATGGTGAACCAGGATTCAACTTTGAGGCTTCCCGCATTTCATGGGATGAGAAGAGATGATGCAGAACAACATTGGTTCATTTGTGAATCTATATAGTCCATGAAGAGAGTCATGAATGATGTAACATTCCCAGTTTTAATCCCGACAAATTATAATGTAATTGTATAAATATGAATTAGGTTAGTGAGTCGATGTGTTAGGGCGAAGAGCCTGTATTGATTTAATCTCGTTGAGGGTCGAATTGCATATCATGAACATTGAAAGAATTAATAAAAGTAATAATCGTCGGTTGCGATACAAAAGGAATGAAGAATGATGGGGGGTTATGATTCCCCAAGAGAGAGGGGTCCAAGGGGGATTTATTCATGGGTATTAATCCAACCCACATTCCTAAAATTATATTATCATTCTGTATAACCTCCTAATTGTTGTTGAGTGTTCCCAAAGCTAATCATTTAACTCATGTAAGAGGGTGGGTGTGAGTGATCACATCCCATAGTTATTGGAGAGCATGGGTTGTAGTACAATCATCTTTGGGAAGAGTGAGAGTCAAAAAAACAAGGGAGAAGAAGGTCAATTCGTATGGAGAAGGGGGACAATTTTTTTCTAGAGGATATTTTGGGCAACAAAGAGAAATAATTGGACTGTGGTTAGGCTGGAAAAAAATTATGTGTGCTTCTAAAACAGGTTGTAAGCCAGTGGTGTGTTTTTCCTGTTGAGGAAATGACTCAAGAGCCTTGTGAAGGATCCTGTGAGAAATCCTAAAGCAACTGAGATTCCATAGAGTCCCCAGTTGAGATATTCCTGGCGAACCAAGTGCAGGAGGCGCCCTAATAAACGAATGGTACAGCCCGAGGGATTGTGAGTAGTGAAGGGGTACATTCCTTGGGTAGTGCAAGTTGTGGGGAAAAGAGAGAGTTGGAGGATTGGAACTATTGTGGGAGTGGAACCTGGGTTTTGGGGTTATTGTGTATGGAGAGTGGATAACCAGAGGACCATATCTCCTTGTGGAATAACGGCCTCAACTCAGGGGTGGCATGTTGCTGAGAGTTGGAGCAATAGAGCCTATGGATGGGAGTTCATCCTTCATGAGCAGCTAGTTGGTTAATTATTAAAAGAGTGTTTCTATTCCATTCTTATGTTATTCCACTCTGTAAATGTTTATTTGAATTATGTGTTATGTTTTGTTGGGTTTTCATGTATTCGTGAATTTATAAATGTTGTAGATGCATAGATAAATTGACATGTTGTTTCATAATTTTTGTATGGGTTTACTTCCCTTGTTTTTTTTGTTATATGTTTGGGGCGTTTTTAATTTGTTTTAGTAGGCTAAGTCATTTTCTGCAGTATTAGGACTCAACATGGGTGATGGGTACGTTACATAATGGTATCAGAGCTCAAGGTTCAACATTGAGATTGTATGGGCCAGGAGCCAGCACGAATTGAGGAAATTCATGGTTGCATATTTTGCCCTATGGCGAATTTGGGGGGGAAATGGTGAACACAGGTGAAATCCCCAAATTAAGAGCAGTTTTTCGAGTTGAAGTGCTTTAGATCAGTCGAAGAAGGTAATTCATGGCGTCGATCTACATGTTGCAGAGTTGAATTTGGTCGTGGAAGTCAAATTCCTGTGAGTTTCATGACAGTCGTCAAGTTTAGTAATCGATGGCCTAGATTATTTCGACCTGGAAAATTAGAAGCCAAGATTCAATCGAAGAAGTTAGGAGTAAGGAATTCTCGAAAGGCCATTAGGAAGAAGGTCTCATGAAGACTTGGAATCGAGCATGAAGTTGTATCTAAAAGGAGGTGTCTGATGGTATGAGTTGAATGAAAGGGAATCGTTCATCATATCAAGGGTCAATCCTATCCATTCAACGAAAGTAAGGTTTTTGATATGTCTTGAAGCATGGCATGAGTTTGAAGTTTGAAGAAGAGAAGTCTAAGGGAAGAATCCCGAAAGAACGAGAGTTGTCGGATCAAATGGGGTTATTCTCAGTTTCCAAATCTTGAAGAGATGTTATTTTTGGAAAGGTGTTTTTGAAAGAGCTCGCTTGGAAGAGTTTCGATGAAGTAAGTTCGACTAAGGTAAACAATGCACAACTATTGAGGTTGAGATGATCGTGGTCATTGATCAACACTATTATTGACCATATGATATATCAGACAAGCATGTTTCCTTCGAAGGGGCGAGGGTGAAATGGGTGCCACGTAAGTTTCCATGTCAATGCGTTATGTCGGAGGACATGTCAGCAAGGGCGAACAAATCCGCTAGTGCCACGTAGCAGTCGAGTGCAATTATTTCAGAAGGTTCATTTAGAAAGGATGTTATGATGGGAAAGTTAGACAGAGAAATCTTAATAGGCTATCAGAGCTCAAAGTTCTGAAGGTTTGAGGAACATGGCAATTTGTGTTTTCAATGGAGGGTTTCTGACGAGAGAAGTCCGATAATGTTTCAAACTGTGGATTTCAGGGATTTTGCATACCCATCAACTTGGAAATTCTGATGGAAAGAGTCTTAGAAGGAGTTTATGAAAGGACAAGAAGATTAACCATCACGATTTATTCTGAATTTGAGATCAACAACTTATATCTCACATGATTTTGAGATCGACGGTGCATATTTCCTCATAGGCAAGATTGTCCATCAGTTTCAAAAAAAAAAAAAAAAAACAAGTCTGGAGCCATTTTCTTATTTTGGCCATAAAGAGAGAAGATTAAGTCATATTGATATGAAACTTATGGGTTTTTTCTTAAAGAGAACTACAAAATTACCAAAGAGGGCCATTGTCAAATTCTTCTTGGATTTGTAAAAAATTACAAAATAGTGATTTTTAAAGATCTAGGTACAAATCTTTGTCAAAGATCCAAATTAAGCTCAAAAATTTTGAGAGATTCAAGAAAGAAGACATGGAAAAAACCCATGAAGGAACTGAATAAAATCTATGGGGGTTGGAATGGGGATGCTGAAATAGACCAAAATCCACTATTTTGGGCCACTTTTGGGGGATTTTGAGATTTTCATAGTAGGAAAAGTAACCCTAGATCACAAAACTGGAAAATTTTATTTACTCAACATTTTGTATACTCATCAAGATAAACAACTTTGGTTTAGTGAATTTTTTTCCAGAAGTGCATAGATTGTGAGATAGCCAGTTTTGTTAAAAATTCCAAGTCTAGAAAAAGGGGTGAAAAAAGGACAAAGTTGTCATTTCTAGATTGCTACAGTTTTTTACTAGAGCATCATATTGAAAATATGAGAGTTGTTATGAATTCCCTGTCATTATTTTTATCTATGTATCATACAATTTTTTCTCTAGTTCTTGACGTATTTTCTTCTACAATTGACAAAAGTTAGCTTTCGGTTTTGATCGGAATAGCCACAGTTTTGTTAATAGACTGTTGATGTTTCGGATCCAAATCAGGATCCATCTTCGGGACAATGAGCCTGGGTTAAGAAGATGGGAAGAGTTGGTATAAATACTGGAAGTGGCTATTCCGATCAAAACTGAAAACCCCAACCACAGAAATCTCACTCATCAAAAGTTGGCTTTTCAAAAAAAAATTACACCAGTAGAGAAAATGCATAAATGAGATAAAAATGGTTTTTTCAGGAAGCCATAACTTTTGACTCATGAAGCATATTGAAGCATGATTATGGTTATTGGAAATGTAATCAATAGAAAAATATGACAAAAGGTGTAATTTATCCAGAGGACCATCAATTTGCTCCATAAATTTTGAAGAAAAGTGGAATTGGAATTCCATGAACCATGTAATTACTCGATGTAAAGATGTTTCCAAATAGTGTCAAAGTTTGGAGAAACTCTCCCAAACGATATACATGAATTCCAAAGGTGATTGTTGTGTAAGGAAGAGTCTATATGCTTAGGATAGTTCCTATTCATAAGTATAGCGGCACATTTGAAGTGAAACAACGTATAATGGGAAAAAGGTAGCTAAGATTGTTAATAGGGCATTGTTAATTAATAGAGGAACACTCTAGCAGAGAGTGTTGTGTGAAGGGATTTATACGAAGGGGATATCATTCCACAATTGATCATTGTGTGGGTCTGTTCTTTATTAATTCCAGGGTCCATTGGTTAGGGAAGCAGGTCAATCTTGTATAGTTGACTGAAGCATCAAAGAGTTGCCTAGGGAAGTGCAGGGTTGCAGAGCAGGTGATTCAAGGTTGAACAAGGTCTAAAGAAGAGCAGAGGAATATTAATATTCATTTTCTTTAGAGTCTAAATGGTTTGCAAAGGAATAGAGATTATCACATAAAGCATGAAGCCAATGGGTGAAGAGTGTTATTGCATACAGAAGGAGTTAAGGAGGACTCCATAGATTTGAAGGTAGAAATATAGTGAGGGTTACAAAGCTTGTTGCAAGAGAAGAAAAAAATGATATCATGAGATGGGGTGTGACTCATGGATGGATGAATCTTCTCTATTTGCAAGCATGGGAATGTAGGAAAAAGACATTTTTAGATAGGATTTAGCAACTCTTCTCCAAAAGTATCCAAAGCAAGAAAGTTGTCTCTATTATCAGAGTGCGCAACAAAAGAAGGGTACATGTGCCAATTGACGAGTGTAGCATTCTAATTGGAGCAGAGTGGTCTTGAGTGGTGAAGTAGTGGTTCAGATTGAATCACTCAATTAAGTGAAGAGATATATTTAAAATTGAGCAAATCCATGGATCGCAAAGAGTATTAGAAAGATGACATAAAATAAACATTTCAAATTATGGAAATGTTGATAAATGATAGTGATATTTCAAGACCGGTTTGGTCAAGGAAATGGGGAGTGGATAATTAGATTGTAATGGTAATATTCAACTGGAGTAGTGCATGCTACAACACTATGAATATTGATAATTATAACCCAAAAGAAAAGAAAAAATGTTGGGACGAGGTTTCTCTACATCAAGGAAGAAGTTGTAAAATGACACCACTTGTGGAACTAGTGGTTGGAAATGCAGAATGGACAAGTGGGGCTTAGCTATAAGGTACATAATAGGGGCTAGTGGTGCACAATTGAGAAGAATGGAAGTACACAAGGCAACAAGGTTCTACAAAAATTCAAGGACAGACCTCTACAACAACAAAAATGAATAATTACTTAAATCTGAAATAGATGTGCATTAGAGTGCATGAGAGAATTTATGCATGATGCATATAATAAAGATAGAATGCATGTACATGAAATAGGCATTGAAAAATGATTATAGCATGATGGTACTATTGCTTATGGTATCCATCCATATGAAGACAAATGATGATGGTGGGGATGTTGGCTAAAAAGTTGGTTAAGGGAGCCTGTGAGCTTCTACAAAGTACCAGTTGATTAGGTAGCATCAAGTAAATTGGTGACAGCCATGCAGGTATGCATTTGGGGTTGTTATGATGTATAAATGTTGAATAGAATTGAGGTAAGAACTCCCTCAGTCGAATATCAATATTTGAATTGATATAAAGGTAGGAGGCCTTGAGTATGCAAAGATTATTTGTTGTTTGATTGCATTTATGGGAAATTTAATTGCATATTGTGTTATGTTGGTTATAAAATCATAACCAAGTTAAGTCAGAAGACATTACTCCTATTATAACAATGAATTCCATTAGATATGGTCATGTGTGAGGCCATGATGAGATTGGATATGGAAAGGCTATAGTGCCATCCAAGTGCATAATGGTTTTTCCCTATACAACTGTGTTGTTGCAAATATCAACCCTCCCAAATTTACATTTATTGTCGATAAATATAATTTGGGTCCCCTTTGATTTCGAAATATTTTCCCAGTTTGCTTCAATTTTCTTTGTAAATATGTTGTGTATTATGGTTTGATTGAGCATCAATATGTTTGAAATGTTTTGGATTGAACCTAAACACATATTTTAGTTACTCGTTATACCGATCATTCTTTTGAATTCCATGAATTCTAACATGAAATTCAAAAAGACGATTGTGAAATCAAACATTTGGCAAATTGATTATAAGTCGTTTTCATCGTTTTTCTTATGATTGTTATGATCATGATCTTGCTTGTAAGGTGAATTTTATTGGTTTTTATTAAAATTTTCCTTATGGTCTTGATCATTTTGTTTGTAGACATATTCATAGTTAAACTTGGCTTGAGCTACAGAATTTGGAGGGTTATTAAATGATTGATTTTTATTTTTTTTATTCAAAAAGCTTTTGTTATTTTATGACTTATAAATAAGGAATTTGAAAGTTTTTTTTTATTATTATTTCTTATTGAAATTCAATTTATTTTTGTTAGTAGCTTATCCTATGGTCAAAGACATGCTCTTGGTATCAAAACAAAGCTATATCATGTGTTGTTCATTACAAGAGAACTTATGAATATCTTATATATGGTTTAAACATAACAATCATATCATTAATATGGTTGGTGTATTCGACTCAGGGCACGATTTGCATGATATTACATTTCAATTTTTAATTTCCAAATGGCATTTTAAACCTCATCCTCCTCTTTTCCATGTCTCGGGCAAGGACAAATTTCCATATTTGCCAAAACCATGAATTAATGCACCCATTAACACAAAGACTGGGTCGATATTGACATCATTTTTACCATTTGGGAATTTTTCAAGTCATTCTCGATTTACTCTGAGCTAGGGTTTCTTATTTTCACCTCTGCATTCATATATTTACTTTGGAATTTCGCTCTGCAAGCTACTCTGATTTTTATTGTGAGTTCTGCAATAAGTCAAATCTCCAAAATAAAACCCTTGGGCCCAGAATTCGTTGAAGCAAATGAAACTGGTTTGAGTTTTTAATGACATTCTATGGTCATAACCTACAGGTTGCCAGAGCAGTTGTGTTTATTTTCGATGGGTATTCTTGAGTCAAACCAAATATTTTGGTCATGGGTTCTATATTTACATGCAAGCTTCAGGAAACGAATTTGTGGAAATCGTTGAAGGGTGGTTGGTGCATTTTCTTAATAATTCCTCGTAGCCATAATCTACAGGCATATGGGTTTTCTTTTCCCTAAATTTTAATGGCCATAATTCCATAATTTAGAAATTTTGAAGTTTAGTTTTTCAAATAAAAAAAATAAGAGGTATGTTTTTATTTTACTCTGTCTACATTGGTTTTCTGCTCATGAATGAAGAGCTAATCTTGATTTCGAGACCTTCTGATCTTTTCTATCATTGTTTGGTTTTATTTTTTGCAGAAAATTTGACCTGTGATGAAAAATGCTTTTATTTTTATGGGTTTATTTCCAAAAAATGAATTTCATCATTCTGAAATTCATAGAAGTTGAATGGTTGAGATTCTTTGTTTCCATAAAGCAATATATAATTTGTGAGGATGGTTATAGTTTGGTATTTCATCAACATTTTTGTTTGTTGATGGTTTTGTGGATTTCAAAATTAAATATGTACTTTTATCTGTTGAAATCCCTCACGAAAATGGCAAGGAAATCGTCTTAGCTCTGAGAGGAACCTCGGGATTTTTACTTGGGTTTCGAATCGACTAGCTTGATCGATGTTGAAAATATTCATTTTCCTCCCATTTTGACCACAGAGCAAACCCTCATGAGAATTACAACAAGTCAGGGTAAAAAATTAAACTCAAATCTGAAACCCATGAATTCAATTTAAAATCGAAAGGTTTCTTTCAAGTTCTTTGAACATATTGTTCTCATTCCCTGTGTTTTTTTTATTGTGTTGAAAATGTTAAATATGATGTCCATGCTTTATCTAAAAAATCTAAAGAAGTCAATCGACTTCAAGAACAAATGATGAGAAAAAAATGGTTGAGGATAGTTGGAAATAATATATCAAATGTTCAATTGCTAAATCTTGTATTTCAATCATGGATGACAAACCTGAAAATACTAATATGAATCTATGCATCAAATTAGTCCCAGATTTAGAGTACGAGATTGTATATACTCAGGGAAAAACCAAAAAAGAAAAACACATAGAAAATCTGAATTTGAGGCTCTATTATGAAAAGATATGTCATAGCCTGTTGCTTATTCTACAGGTAAGTATAATCAATTTGGAGTTGAAAAAAGAAAAATAGCAGCTCAAATCAAGGAAGATAATCTTAATTATAGAATATGAAGAAAATATTTCTCAGCTCAAACATGAATTGGTTTAAAAAGGACTTGGTGGAAATTAATTCCTCTGGGGTTAATATTTTTATCTCTGATTTGCAAAATCATTCACGTTGATGCTCAAATATATATTGTAGATATTGGTTTGAATAGATTTTTATTCAAAATCATTCACGTTGATGCTCAAATATATATTGTAGATATTGGTTTGAATAGATTTTTATTCATTATTGATAATTTATTTCATTTACAAGAACAATTAAATTCTGTAGCTACCCTGATTTTTAGGAAAAAACAGCTACATAATTTGCAATTTTGTAGCTGTCTCTATTTTTGTTTAAGTTTTAATTTAATTTGTTTTTATTTATTTTGACAGGTGTACAATGAGGTGATGTGGACAAAGAGATTTTTGCATTGAGACTCTCCAAAAATCTCAAATTCAAGATCTTAGAGGATATCAATTAGTATTAAAATTCGAGATTATTTTTTATAAAAAATGAATTCCTATCTTTTGTAAAGTTTGTTGAGTTTGTATTCGGATTTTGGGAGAATCTAAAACAGTTTTGATATATATCATTCCAGATTTAGAGGAGATACTTTATCCTCAATTAAGGATCATTGTTACAAATTGTTGGGGGTCTTTTGGCTATAAAAGAGAGAAAGAATACCATTTGAAGGGGGTTATAAATCTAGTATTTTTTGGGAAATAGTTTTGCAATAACAGAAGAGTTGAATGACACTGTTGTACTAAATCTCATCTCTTTGAATGACATTGTTGTACTAAATCTCAGCTTACGGTTGCATGCCATGTAAGCTTGTTATTCTTTCTTATGAATAATTCAATTGTGATTTAGATCTTTAATTTTATAAAGCTATCTTTGTAGAAATAATAGATTTAAATTAGAATTGACTGTGAATTCATGGAGACTTCTTTATGTTAACTGATAACTATTTATGGGTTTAGCATAATATGGTTTTGCATTCTTTTATCTTGAGCTAAATGAACTATTTCCTTAACTTAAGTTAAATCTGTAGAAAATCCAGGTCCTATCAGCAAGACTTCTTGGTCTGTCTTTGACCAAGCTAAGTCACTAAGTTTCTGCTGTCATAAAATGTTTTATTGCTGTTTTATAACAGCCATCTGAAAGTTTGTTTGCTGATGTGTTATGGTTGTTGTTTCAGTGATTGGGTGCCCTTGCAAGTAGTTTTATGTTAGATAATTTTTACATATACTTCCCAATAATCAACAACACACCTATCTAATCTTTAAATGCTGAAATATGGACAGAAATAAGAGCTTCCTAACAGCAACTAAAATGCATGTGTAGACACAGGTATTTTTGGTCTAAGACCCTGGAT
>JZKD02S1631883.1:84772-97541 GCA_000966675.3 Picea glauca | reverse complement strand
CTTTGCTTTGAATCCCTCCCATCCCCTTTGTTGTTCCAGAGTCTGTACTTAAGGCTAGAAAGTACAGGGTCTAGGCATCCGAAAGTGGTGCAAAAGATAAAAAGGGGGAGGATCAACCTTCAGGAAAGGACGCTAATGTTGATTTCTAATTTTCCTCTGTCTCGCTTCCAAAAGTTCCTGGATGCTTATATCTCGTTCAATGGCGGCTCATGAACGTTCTAGTTCTACCCGGGTGGTGGATGTTTTAAGTATTGTGTCGAAAAGGTTAAGAGCGATGGTGGTTTGATCCAACAAGCCGGGTTCAATATTGGGTTGTTTGGCAACAGGAACAATCATAGAGGAACAGGGAAAGTTAAAGGAAAGTTCAAGGTTTAGGATGCTGCCTCAAATTTTGGATCGTAAAAAGAGTACTCTCGAATCCGAAATCACAGATAGAATGCAAACCAAAGGCCTTTTCTCGTAACTGAGTTAATTTTTAATAAATCATGTGAGAAATGTGAGAAAACATTAAGCTGTCTATAATGTGAGGCTCCTATCAAGGGAGAATCTCACCCTATAAATGGAAGAAGAACAAGATAAGAAGAAATCTGATGAAGCATAAAATATAAAGATCTAAAAAAAAATTCACAGGTCTTGTACCTGCTGATAGCCGATACAAAGGAAAAACTACAAACGATTAGACGTCTAAAAGTTGATCACCACGACAAGGGTTATACTAAATTGCAGTGAAGCATTCATCAGTCATATATATGCGAAATGAAATTGAATATAAGATAACAGAGGAAACAAACTCATAACTCAGTCTTGACAGAATCAGGAATCTTTGGATTGCTTTGTATTAATTTTCAAATGAAAAAGTCTATTACAATCGGTCAAAAAGTTCCAGCCTTCTTTTCTTCTTCAAAATGCCTATATATACAAACTTCTAAACATTTGAATTTCAATCGTTCCCAAAATTTTCGGTTACAAAATGAGAAGTTCAAGCGTTTTTCTTTCTTTGCCTTTGTCATCTTTCATGTGGGTGGAACACCTTCTTTTCTTTACTCTTCGAGTTCTAAAAATAGAATAGGCAGACACTTGTCATTATTTGGTACCAAGAACCTGTCCTTTCGCCTACTTGGTGCAAGTGACGCACCTCTCCACCAACTGGGCTATCAACCTGGAAGGCTCTGCTTGGTGGTTTGCCTCAAAAGTGTAACAATCCTTCGCTAACTGTGGCAACCTTCCTCCCACTTGTCAGTCTTCGGCGATGATAGAACATAACTATATACTTGGTTTTATTAACCATTTATCCACTTGGACTATGTCAGTCTGGTTTATCTATGATATTTCAGCTCGCTCTTTTTCCTCGTTCTCCTTGATATTTAGCAGGTGATTGACTATATTGATCTGGCCCAGTGTCCTAGCGCTGCTTTCGTTATTGAGACTCAACAAACTTTCATCTATAAAGCTGAAGGTTTCTTCACAAGAGTTTCTTACCTCTTTAGCGCGATCTCTGCTCTCTGATATGTTTCAATCCCATGCCTTCAGCAAGATGTTACCTCTGGTTTGCTCTGGGATGGAGATCTTGGAACTACTGCCCATTTCCTTTTTCATCGTGGCTATGACAGCCTCTTGGAAAGCGACCCGAGCCACCCCAACTTCTCTTTCTCTCAAAGAGATGTCTTGCAGCACTTGATCAATGATCTGGCAGTGGTTTTGAATGGTTTCCACTTTAGCGAGTAAATCTTGTTGAGCTGCTGACACTCTTCTTCGGATTTTGATAGCTTGGGATTGGAATATCCCAATATCTATCACCTGGCTCTCGGCAAAATTTAACTTTGCCTGTAACTGCCCTATCAATTCTTCTTGTTGGCTTATCTGTGATTGACTAGTCTAGGCCAACAACTATGTTTGTTTGAGATTGGATTTGAGTCGTTCGATTTCTTTTTGATCGACTGCTCTGACTAGCTCTAGACATGTGTTCACTTGATCTTTGACAGTAGCTTCTGTTGTAGCTAGCTTAGCCTCCAAATTTTTGATCAAGCGGTTCTTCCACGTTAATTGTTCTTTTAGGGATCCGATAGAGTATTGGTTGGTTGTAGCAAAATCGCCCAACGTCCCTACTATCTAAGTTGTGAATTCCCCCTTTTTCATGGCTTTTCCATCGGCTAGGATTTTGAATTTTTTGGCTATCGTGCCTACTTCTCAGTAAATATCTTGCTTCACAATGGCCTTTCTCTTCTTATCGAAGAAAAATTCATTCTGAGGCAACTCTTCTACAGTAATAGGCGTTAGTTCTTCGCCGAAAATCCATCCCTCGTAGGGGATCCCCTTCGTGGACTGTAGGGGAGTGACAGAAACGATGGGACTGCCGATTTCCTTGGATGATTTCCCCAAGGTAACAACCGAGGTTGGCTTGCTTGGAGAGTTGGGGATCTCGGCTTCCTGTTTCGGGTCCCCGGTTTGCTTTTTCTTTTCCTGATTTTCCCCTTGGTCAACTCTTGAATCTTTGGAGCCCTTGGCTTCCATTTGTTGTACATCTGAAGTCGGTGGGTTCTTACCCTATAAGACTGGGGGAAGGCAGCTTCGTCGGTGTTCTTGAAATTTGAAGAAATCGGCCATCTCCTCGGGTGACAGGCTTTGAATCCGACTTAGGACCTCGGCATAAGATCTCACCCCTCGAAAGATGTCGTCATGAGGTGAATGCTCATGTTCATATCTTTCTAGGCCACAACTCGCCATGTGATTACCCATGACCTTGTGTGGTTCGTGTTTCTTAAACTCAATGTGGACCAATTTAATATCCTCTAAGGTCGTTGCCTCGGCTTTAGCATGTCCGAAATCTAATAAAGAATATGTATTCAAATGAATGGGGAAGGGCGGCCATACCTTCTTTGAAAAACCTTTAAGCTCTTTGCTTATGCCACCGATCATGATTTGCCTAGTGATTTCATGACATACCAGCCTATTCAGCATAAATAGTGGTAGATCATACGGGGGCACAGAGGCACCGAAAACCCTGATGTATGAAAATTCTGCTTCTACATACCAGTCATCCACACTACTCAAGTTGGTGGCGATGCTATCTGAAATTCTAGGCGGTGGGTTACCAAAGATGGAGACATGCATCGGTACCATTACCCAATTGAAAATATTGTATATGAATTATGTGGCCTTATCCTCCCAAAATTTTGAGTGATAGACATGGATAGGCTCAACATTAGATGGAGTCCAGCTCTAGCTCATTAGAGGGAAAGGTGCCATGAAACAAACAGCGTCCATGATGTAGGCGGACATGAAAAATGAGGCAGCTTTCCCATTCGCCTTCTGCGCTCGATATTCAGTAATCCGACTGGTTAGACTGTCTAACAACAGTTTGTCCCAGTCGAAGGAACAACCTTCAGTGACTCTGTGAATCAAAGGCACCCACGGGAGGTAAAAGTGTGCGGTGTCCTCCCTCCCATACAGCCTACAGGTCATCATTGCTATATACCTGAATTGTGGTTCTAAGGAAGAGATTGAATAAACTTTGTTACCATTCGCCCTGAATTTTGCGGGGTGAGAGACCCAATCTTTGATCAGATCAGAGAAGTTTATGTCATATTGTTGGCATTCCTTCCGCTTGAAATCTTCCAGAAACTCGGCATTGTACGTGAATTTTGGCATGGGTGACAGTTGATACATTGCCTGCAAATGTTCAGGTCGAAAAGTCCCAATCATCACCTGTTGCTCGCTGATAATAGTCCTGGTCGGGATATTCACATGGTCTAGCGCCCATCTGATCATATCATAATAGGGAAGGAGTTGTGACCTTGCCGCTATTTTGTGCATCTCTGCTTGAATGACGATTTTTTATTTGGTGGCCAAATCGTCCTTCTCATTATCGTTGGAATCATCTGAACAATCCACCAATTCGGACTGAAGAATGTCATAGACGTATGACCAGGTTTTGACGGTATCAATACTTTGGGGTGAAGTATCTGAAACAGTATCTGAGCCTTGCCCTGAACTCTCAGCAATCGTCTTGGATGCTTTTCGTGGAGCCATGATAGAGGACTCTGTACTCAACTCTCTTGTAGTAAAGATGTAGATACAGACAAAAGTTAGCCTGATGAAAAAAACTTCTTTACGCAAAATAGAAATGAAATTTGAAATAATGAAAGAAAGAACTCCTTTATCTTAGCCATTTAAAACCCTGGTGTCCTTGTGAATAGAATGGTCAAATCGTTTTATTGAAAGATTTAGCAGTAAAAGAAATATCCTTATCTGTCACTTCGCCATATCTCAAATAAATGCCATAACTTTTTAATGAGTCGCAACATAAATTAGCACAAAGACATTTAAAATTACTTTGTAGACGGTGCGTATTAAACTTGTATTAATGCATTTATTGATCTGGATTAGCTCCTTTAATTAGGTTTTGTTTTAGTCTTTAATCTCCTTTTTCGGCATTCGCCGTATTGGGAGAAATCACCCCTTCCCTTTGAGCCCCCAAAACCCGAAATCGCAATGATGCGATTTAGTTTAAAAAACCTAAACTGCATTAAGTGCTTAAAGAATATCGTGAATTCGTGACTCGGGACTATGAAGGTGTAGTTCTTTGGAAGAGTGATTGTCGAGTCGCGAAACCCCGACAGTGTTTGACTATGGTTTAAAGCGACTTACCCCCGACACTAACCTGGGTGACTTTTGAAGCCGTCTCGCGACTTCACATATCAGAGTTTGGAAACCTTGCAACTTGTAACTCCCGAAGCGCGAAAGCGTGAGGTAAAGAAAAGTGATAGACTTGCTTAATGGTTAGGCGATGATGATTTAGGACTATAACGGCTATCGCCACTTCGCATGTCGAGGAAAATTTTTGATTGCAAGAATTAGATTTCAACCATTTATAAAAGGCGGCTCCAACATAGGCTCCAACTAGGGATCCCGTCTTCCTGCGAGACAAGAAGAACAGTAGACCACGTGCCTGTATTGGGTAAATGGAGTCAAAGGCTTCTTTCTGCAGAACTTGCTTAGGAAGGGGATACAGAGGAAAAAAGAGATTTCGTCTTTACTTCTGAAAAGCTTTTCAAAACTCCCATGCATTGTAAACTCAGTTGCAGCCCCATTCATGACCTTCTCCTTCTCACTACTGGATTTAGGTCTGGTTTAAGATGATCAAAACAATCCTAGGAAATCCAACAGATCTTGCGGCTTTTGGCTTGCATCAAGCGAAGTAAATTTCATGCTTTTAATCGAGGAGCCATGTCTGAACTTGGGATGTAGATCTAGTTTCAAAAAGGCTGGTAACCAGATTAGAGTGAAATTTACGTATGACATCCCTACAGATACCTCAGATATTGCTTCACTGCCAGCGAGCCTGTTCAGTACCCTGGTGAAGTTATCTGTCCCTTTTTACTGAATTTCCTTTCACCACTTCGAATCATAATTATGCATTTAAATGTTGAGATGAGGGCAATCATTTATGAATTTCCTTTCGTCGTCTTCTTAGACTAGATGAGGGCAATCAAATATGAATTTCCTTTCACCATTTGTCTTATATTTTACTTTTTTAATACGAAGTGGTGGCAATCAGTTGTACCAAGTATACCAGGGATGATACCTGTGTAAAATTTGCAGTGGAGGTCTGTCAACTTGCTTTGATTACCCCGGACCAACCTTCTCTTAACTTTCAAAGCACCTTAGCCCGCAGGGAAAATGGGAAAGATTACTTCCAGGGACCTTCCTTTGAGCAAGCCTCAATCCTTAGAAAATTGTTAAGAAACCTAGGAGAGTCAGGATCCGTCTACGCATAACTTTTTTTAGTCGGAGAGTGAGGAATTATGAGGACTGGCTTACCTTTTAAGATCTGTTTTCCAGCTTCCAAATATAAAACGCAATCTCTTCTCCCTCTGTGGGAAACTCGGAAAGAGGCTTGGTTTTTTAAGAAGGCAAAACCGAGGGTAGAAAGGGGTGACGGAGAAAGACCTGGAAATCAAAAAACAAGGGTCGTGGATTAAACCCAACTCTTGGAACCCTTTCTCGGAGACGCTTTACTCTCTCTGCTTATTTCAATTACCTCTTATCTTTATCTAGGTGAAACTCTTAGGACCCAGAGTAAGAACTCGTTATTTTAATGACATATCACACTTACGAGACCATCACAGCACTTTAGAGACCTTCGTTTGAAAATAGACTTCTCTGGAATTCGCACCTTTGCCTTACCATTTTCGTTCTCTTTGAAATAACGGAAAATATTTTCTATCACTTGTTTTCAACGAATTGATCTTCCGATATATGACCGTATGTTTGCTCCTTTCACTTGTTTGGTCTACAAGTTGGGATCCTGTAAGGGAACAACGCAAAGATTATCAGGGCTTTAAAAGAACTGAATGCATTGAAAATTTTGTATCCCTACTTCTAGAAAAACATTGACCTATTTTATTTTTGATGAAAGTAGACTTACCAAAGAAAATTATGAAATAAAAAAAGAAAACACAAACCGGTATATACAGTGGTAATTTTGGAAACCAATTATTGCATATAGTGTTTTAAAAAACGCCCGTTGACAGGGGCGTTGAGGATTTTACCATCCAAATTCTCTAACAGAAACGAATTTTTTTCCTTAAGGAGTTGTAACCTTGAACGGTCTGTACCAGATGTGATCAAATTTACCATGTTTTGTCGAGTCTTCCTTCCTAGCATCCCATTTTAAAACCAAATCTTCGAGGAGAAATTCTTTGTCTTTGACCTTACAATCGAATAACGCTTTCATGTTGTCCTGGTATTTCTGCAACCTTTCGTCCACTTCGGCCCTGTGTTGTTGGACTTCAATCAGCTAGTTTATTCTTCTTGTGACATGATTTGGTTCTTCTTTCTCATCTTTCCAAAGTTTCATTATGGGAAGCGCTAGATTTATAGGTAATACTATGTCGGTCCCGTAAACCATTTGGAAAGGAGAAGTGTTGATAGACTTTTTTGTGCCTATCTGATTTGCCCACAAAGCATATTTCAAATGCACATGCCAAGATTTTTTGTTTTCGCTCAACACTTTCTTAATTATATTGATTAGGCTCTTTTTTGAAGACTCGGCCAGCCCATTTCCCTGGGGGTAATGTGTCGTGGAATGACCAAGCATGATATTGTACTTTTGGAAAAAACTGACCATAGCCATAGATTTAAAGGCCTGGGCGTTATCTGTGACTATCTTTCGGAGGCAGCCAAATCTAGACAAAATGTTCTCTTCTATGAAATCTATTACCACCGAATCCGTAGCCCTTCTAGTTGGAATATCCTCCACCCATTTGTTGAATTAATCTGTAGCAGTCATGATCCATTTATGTTGAGTGCTAGAATGAGGATTAATTTCACCTATAAAATCTAATCCCCATTGTTGAAAAGGGGCTTCCATTTTGACCGGAACCAACGGCATCGCTGGGAGTTTATGCTTGCCTGCGAACAATTGGCAAGGGTTGCAGGCTCGGACCTTGGCATTGACGTCTGAGAAAAGTTTGGGCCAATAATATCCTGCCCTCGAGATCTTATAAGCCGTTGCCCTCCACGCGTGATGTCCTCCACACACTCCTTCATGAAATTGGCTTATGACCTTCTATGTTTCTGATTCAACCAAACAAACCAACAGGAAGCCAAGTGGGTCCTTCCAATACAATTGACTTTCGGATATACAGTACTTGATCGCATGCAGCTTCAACATTCTGGCTTTAGATGGGGGTAAGTCACTCGGGCACTTCAAGGTCAACAGGTAGGACACTGTGTCTTTGTACCAATCTGATGAAGCAAAATTTTCTTCGATTCTGATTTCAGTTATTTGTTCATCGAGCTCATTCATGTCCACACACTCTTCACCTCCCTGTAGGCCATTTATTCCGAGAGCTCTGAAATTTGATTCAGCTTAGAGTTTAGCCAAACCTTGTCCCTTTACTAGTCTCGTTGGTTTTATCTCCAGGTCAAATTCTTGAATTTTGGCAAGCCACTGTCCTCTTTTGCCATCACTGTCAGACTGAAACAAAATGTCTTTTACGGAGCTGGTGGGTACGTACGCAATTACCTTGGAATGCAACACGTAGGTTTTGAAAGCCTTTAACGCCTTCACCATAGCATATGCTTGTTTTTCCATTATATCATATCTGAGTTTAGCGTCTCTAAGTCTTTTGCTAAAAAAAGGCTATCGGTTGCTCGAAACCTTCTTCATTTTTCTGGAGGAGTACCACAGCAAGTGTGTGTTCGGAGGCGAACGAGAAAATAAGAAAATCTTTTAGATAATCAAGGCTTTCCAGTATGGGTGCCTTGCTTATAACCTTCTTGATGCATGCAAATGATGCTTTGGCTTCCGCTGTCCATTTAACTTCGTTGTTTTTCTTTAGCATATTTGTGATCAACTTCACGATTTCAGCAAAGTTTGGGATAAATTTCCTCAAAAAAATTATTTTTCCTAAGAATGATTGAATCTCTTTTACATTCCTAGAGATATTTATTGTGTCTATAGCTTCAACTCTTTTAGGATCAATTTTAATTCCATCTCGAGACACAATATGGCCCAAGAGTTTACCTTCTTGCATAGCAAAGTGAGACTTTTTGGGGTTTAAAGACAAACCAAACCTACGACATTTCTCAAACGTCTGCTTGAGATGTATCAGATGGTCTTCATCAGATTTAGAAAAAACGGTTAGATCATCAAGATAGATAACCACAAATTTGTCCCTTTCGTCAATGAAAGCGATATCCATAGCATGTTGGAAAGTAGCACCTGCATTCATTAAACCAAAAGGCATCTTGTCATACATAAATGTACCCCAAGGGGTGGTGAAGGCTGTTTTTTCTTTATCGTGTTCATTGACGGCAATTTGATTGTACCCGGAAAACCCGTTGATCATCGACATCCTAGTTGCCCCAACTACTTTTTCTAAAATGTGATCCATTTTGGGTAGAGGGTAATTGTCTTTGAGGGAGAACTTATTTAGATTTCTAAAACCAACACACAGTCTAATTTCCCCGCTTTTCTTTCTAACCGGGACCAGGTTTGCTACCCAATCGAAGTATCTCAGTGGTACAATTATTTTTGCATCCAAGAGCTTTTTGACTTCCTTTTCGACCACAGGCAATGAAATAGGATTGATTTGTCTGAGTTTTTGTCTAAAAGGTTTGACACCAAGCTTCAGGGGTATCTTATGTTCAATCACAGTGGTGTCATAGGTTTTCAGCTCTTCATATGACCAAGAGAAAACGTCTTTGTACCGCCTGAGTAAGTCTTTATACTTTCTTTTTACCTCGGGAGGAATGTACTTTGATATTTTTACTATTCTAGACTCCTCTTTGGTCCCTATGTCGCAGTCTTCAACCTCTTCTGGTTGGGGTTGCAAAGCAAATTTTAAGGGCACATCATTTTGGTCGAAAAGTCTCTCCAGAGGGATAAGTCCCTTCGGAATCTGATTGTTCTTTAAAACCAACATGCAATGATTAGCAATTTTCTCTTGGAACTCCTGAGGCTCCTCTCCCTCTTGCATGATCCAGGCATGATCGTTTTGGTTCTCATGGTCAATGTGGGTTTCGAAGAAATCACCCACCATTTCCAGGAAATTTTTGATCTGTTCGTCATCCTTGAAGACCTGCCAATGTTGTATGTTATTTGGTATGGATGGTATGTGCCTTACCTCTATGTGGTATTTTAATTTGAAAGCGGTAGGAGGTATGAAAGTTGAAGCTGCTTTGGCTAGCGAATCGGCTTGCAGGTTTTTAGCGCATGGGATGAAATGAACATTTACCGATGAAAAGAAATTTCCATTAAATCCCAGGCGCAATTCCTGTAAGATCTTAATTTTGGGTGTTTGGCCTGGTATTGCCGGTTTAAATGCTTCACTATCAACTCTACATCTATGTATACGTCCAGGTTCTTTATGTTCAGCTTCCTGGTAGCTTCTAATCCTAAGACTAAGGCCTCATACTCGCATACGTTATTGGTACAGTCTATATCTGTTGGCGACGGAAGTCACTCCTGGATTGCTTGCAGGAGCAGAGCCCGACGCCCATCAATTAATGTCACGATTTGTTTTAAAGGGGTGATCTAATGGAGGAAAACTCAAGGAGATATCACTCTAACTCGGGGACTGAGTCTGGTACATATGGTGACAAAGGAGGTCTTGATCCAACTTCAGCTAGTAAGTTGATAAAAGGGTGAGTAGGTGGAAGACTTAGTGGGGAAAATGCAAAAGCAGCTTTGGGCAGCAGGCTTATGGCTATTCGCAGAAGAAAGACACTGAATGCAAGATCCGCTTGGTTCAGGGTCTCAAGAAACCGAGGGGGGCTTAACTGGATCCTCCAATTCCAAGTCACTCAGCGTTGAGAAAATCACAAGAGCTGGTTAGAAACATCATAACTGCTACAGTGATCCTACCAACATCATCCTATAACAGCTATAGCTCGACTGGATCCTCCAATTCCGAGCGATTCTAACACAGTGTAACAAAGACGTAAAAGAAAYTGGCATTCATCAGGCAAGAAGTCTCAAGAGTGCATACATAACCAGAGTATCAGTGCTTCATTAAAGATTTACAACCGGGAGCTCAGCTCAACCATCGATAGATACAAAAATGGCGAAAACGCCTACATATACTTAGAACAATCAACAGCAGCGGAACCAAGACGATGTATTGAAAGCTTTGCGTCTGCATGGTTTCTGACAGTCAACCTCTGAAGGGTCGTGCAACTTAAGTCAGACGCAATCTAATTCTTTGTCAGTTTCCAATGGTGAATCAATGTGCCTTTAATTCATTGTAGGACGTCCCCATTATGGCGGAGACGATGTCTAACCACCAACCGCTTCAATAACTGCCTCTTGGGCTTGAGGACGATCAGGCCAGCTCAAAATTTTGGGATATGGAAGACTCCTTGCGTTGCCACCTAGAATAACTGAGCAGCTTGAAGGACGGATATGGAGGCCAACGCGGGAAGTGGGGGGGACGGCAACGATGTGACGGGGCCACAACCGCAGGGACGAAGTAAGAACGATGAGAGGCAAGAGAGGTGGCAGGGGATGACATAAGGCAAAAGGGATATAAGCAGAGAAGGTGGGCGAATGGATGTGGCAGGTGGTGAGCGGACGATGAGACAGGGAAGGGGCCACCCGGATGAAAGGGTGGAGGAGGACATATGACACACGGCAGTGGGAGGAAGGTTGTTCTGGAGGATGACATGGCGGGAGGAGGGCCCATGCTGGCTAAACATAGGGCGACTGAGAGGGGCGAAACTAACCCAGCGCCGTTGATCCGGGTGCAGCAATCTCAGCCGTCGGAAGTTGCGTCTACGATTCCGGACCCCCCCCCCCTCCGCTTAAAGGGAGAAGGGCGGGGGGGCCCGGAATTTCTCTTATCACCGTTGATCCGGGTGCGCTAATCTGGGCCGTTGAAGAGGTGTGCCTCGGATTCCGGACCCCCCCCCCCGTTTAAAGGTAGAAAGGTCGGGGGGGTCCGGAATCACACATGCGTCGTTGATCCGAGCGTCGTGATCCTAGCCGTCCAATCTTTCTTTTTATTTAATCATGGGCGCATTAGCACCCGAACTTAGGACAAGTGGGTTTTTAACCCGTTCTTTTGCATTCTGACCCTCTTGCAAGAAATATCTCTACCATCTGGCTCCATGGGGGATAGAGTCGTCCCTGTGATGCTCTAAGAACTCTTTTGCAGATTCAGTGCCTTTGTTGTTGGGCTGTGGAGTCATTTATTAGTCTGAAAAATAAAAACAGAAACAATATGTACAAAACGAAACAAAAAGAGCCAACTGTGGCTCACAAAAAACACTTTTTCAAGAAATGCCCATTTACTGGGCTGCCAAAAACTTCATTGCCTTCCAGATCCTGCAACCTGTAAGTGTTGTTTGAAAATACTTCAAGGATCTTGAAAGGCCCGATCCAGAGRGCATCAAATTTACTGTGTTTGCCCTTTTCCTGCCTGGGTGCATCCCATTTGAGCACTAGATCACCCTGCTCAAATTCCTTCTTCTTGTTCTTCCTGTCAAAAGCCTGCTTGATCTTCCGTTGTCGATTGTAGGCTCTTTCCATGACCTGTTCTCTGATCTGTTGCACTTCCACCATCTAATGAATCCTTCTGAGTATATGATTAGGTTCTCCTTCAAGGACCTGGAGGAAATTTGCCACACGTAAGGCAAGCTGAGTGGGAAAAACGGCCTCTATTCCGTAAACAAGTTGGAAAGGAGAAAGACCCAGGGACTTCTTAGTTGTCACCCGAACGGCCCAGAGAGAAAATTTGAGCTTTGAGTCCCAGGCCTTCTGATTGTCCTCCAATAACTTTTTGATAAGCTTGATCAGGCTTTTATTGGAGGACTCTGCCAGTCTGTTTCCTTGAGGATAGTATGGAGTAGAGTGAACGAATGAAATCCCAAATTGTTCACAAAATTTGATCAGAGGCTCAGACCTGAAGGGGGAGGCATTGTCAGTGACAATTCTATTTGGGCAGCCAAATCTGGCTATGATGTCTTCGAAGAGGCTGATGATTACTTTGTGAGAATTTCTCCTGGTGGGGACCGCCTCTATCCACTTGGTGAAATAATCAGTTGCAGTAAGGATCCATCTGTGCTGGCCACTTGAGGGAGGATGAATCTCTCCGATGAAATCCAATCCCCACTGCTGAAAGGGTGCCGAAACTACTACAGGCTTTAATGGAAATGATTTGTGTTGCTGTTTACCTAAGAATTTATGGCATTTGATGCAAGCCCTGACTTCCCTGCAGACATCAGTAAACAGAGTAGGCCAGTAATACCCAGCCCGGAGGATTTT
>JZKD02S1631883.1:57634-80425 GCA_000966675.3 Picea glauca | reverse complement strand
CAAGGCTCTGGACAAAGACTCTCATCCAGACATCTTCACTCTCGATATTCAAGTTGTCTGCATAGCTGTAAAAGGCAGCTAGGTGCTCTTCAGCAGTTACATCTCCCTCACCACTAAACTTGGGCATGTATTTCAAATAGTCTCCAGCAGGGAGAGGGTTCAGAGGCTGGGGTAGAATCAAAGGAGCATATCTGGAAGCAACTATGGCATCCATTCTATTTGGAGGGGGGTTAGCACCAGCCATAGGGATAGTAGGTAGAGGAGAACTCGGAGGAGAAGGAGTATGGACAGGAGACATAGGAAAAGAGGTCCTCAAAGGGGACGACGGGAAAAATAGAGAGAGGTCTAAGGGACCCGAATGTGTAGATGTTTCTCTCTGTGCAACAGTAGTAATAAAAGGAGGAGTAGTGAAATCTTCTGAGGTCTGAGGCTTGTGCGGAGGCACAGCTTCCAGGGAAGGGGGAGTGACAAGGATCTCTCCCTCTGATACTAGACCAGGAGGAGAAAACTCAGCAGGAACACTCCTGAAATTCAAAAAACGGGAAACCTCAGAGGAAGGACGACTAGGAAGCTGAGAAGAAGAAAGTGGAGTCTTTATAGGAGGAGGTGAGGAAATACCTGTTTCGACGATGGAAACTTCTTTCATGGAGCTCTTTCCCTTTCTGCATGCTGCTTCTGAGTCAACTTTTGGTGTAGCTAAAGGCAAGTGTGGATTAGACCTCATGTGTCTGCCTCTCGAAGCCACAGGTTATAGAGGAGGTTCTCCCCAGCGGAGTCGTCACAATGGATTCGCCAGGTGCACAGTAGCAATCTTCAAGTTCTGATATCTAATGCACCTTCAGAATCAGTTGATCTTTGTCGTTCAATCCCAGGGAAAATATTCAACTTCGTCCCCGGCAACGGCGCCAGAAATGTTGGCAATGGAAGTCACTCCTGGATTGCTTGCAGGAGCAGAGCCCGACGCCCATCAGTTAATGTCACGATTTGTTTTAAAGGGGTGATCTAATGGAGGAAAACTCAAGGAGATATCACTCTAACTCGGGGACTGAGTCCTGTACATATGGTGACAAAGGAGGTCTTGATCCAACTTCAGCCAGTAAGTTGATAAAAGGGTGAGTAGGTGGAAGACTTAGTGGGGAAAATGAACAAGAAGCTTTGGGCAGTAGGCTTACGGCTATTTGCAGAAGAAAGACACTGAATGCAAGATCCGCTTGGTTCAGGGTCTCAAGAAACCGAGGGGGGCTTGACTGGATCCTCCAATTCCAAGTCACTCAGCGTTGAGAAAATCACAAGAGCTGGTTAGAAACATCATAACTGCTACAGTGATCCTACCAACATCATCCTATAACATCTATAGCTCGACTGGATCCTCTAATTCCGAGCGATTCTAACACAGTGTAACAAAGACGTAAAAGAAACTGGCATTCATCAGGCAAGAAGTCTCAAGAGTGCATACATAACCAGAGTATCAGTGATTCATTAAAGATTTACAACCGGGAGCTCAGCTCAACCATCGATAGATACAAAAATGGCGAAAACACCTACATATACTTAGAACAATCAACAGCAGTGGAACCAAGACGATGTATTGAAAGCTTTGCGTCTGCATGGCTTCTGACAGTCAACCTCTGAAGGGTCGTGCAACTTAAGTAAGACGCAATCTAATTCTTTGTCAGTTTCCAACGGCGAATCGACATGCCTTTAATTCATTGCAAGACGTCCCCATTATGGCGGAGACGATGTCTAACCACCACCAACCGCTTCAATAACTGCTTCTTGGGCTTGAGGACGATCAGGCCAGCTCAGCATTTTGGGATATGGAAGACTCCTTGCGTTTCCACCTGGAATAACTGAGTAGCTTGAAGGACGGATATGGAGGCCAACGCGGGAAGTGGGGGGGACGACAACGATGTGACGGGGCCACAACCGTAGGGGCGAAGTAAGAACGATGAGAGGCGAGAGAGGTGGCAGGGGATGACATAAGGCAAAAGGGATATAAGCGGAGAAGGTGGGCGAATGGACGTGGCAGGTGGTGAGCGGACGATGAGACAGGGAAGGGGCCACCTGGATGAAAGGGTGGAGGAGGACATATGACACACGACAGCGGGAGGAAGGCTGTTCTGGAGGATGACATGGTGGGAGGAGGGCCCACGCTGGCTAAACATAGGGCGACTGAGAGGGGCGAGACTAACCCAGCGCCGTTGATCTGGGCGCGGCAATCTCAGCCGTCGGAAGTTGCGTCTACGATTCCGGACCCCCCCCCCCCTCCCCTTAAAGGGAGAAAAGCGGGGGGGGTCCAGAATTGCTCTTATCACCGTTGATCCGGGCGCGCTAATCTGGACCGTTGAAGAGGTGCGCCCCGGATTCCGGACCCCTCCCCGTTTAAAGGTAGAAAGGCAGGGGGGGTCCGGAATCACACCTGCACCGTTGATCCGGGCGTCGTGATCCTAACCGTCCAATCTTGCTTTTTATTTAATCATGGGTGCATTAGCACCCGAACTTAGGACAAGTGGGTTTTTAACCCGTTCTTTTGCATTCGGACCCTCTTGCAAGAAATATCTCTAACAATATCCCACTGAAGCCTGTAAGAGAAAGGAATAAAAAATTCATTTTTAGGTCCTAAAAACAGTACTCCTGCACCTGCTCCTTCATATGACATGGCACCGTCAAAAAACATTTTCCAAATTCCAGTGCTATACAAATTTTCGTCTATCTTTCCTGATTCATTTTCATCTATATAATTCTCTTCTGTATAGCTATTTACACCATCATCAAAAGACAAAATACAATTTCCTAGATCTTGATCGGCAACATAAACAGCAAAATTGTTAGGATTTTGTGGGTCACTCACTGTGTATGCTAGCCTCATTTCCCTGTAGAGTCGAGTAAATTGTCCACCAAACACAGGAATCGTGGCGTAGGTCATGTCTAGTTGAAGAGACCCCACAAGTTTATCTTCCCGCGACCTAGATAGCGATAAACCATACTTTGGAGGTATATCGACGATAACTACATCCACAAGACGCTTTTCACCGGGACCTGTGCAAGGGTGACTACTAAATCTTTTATCATACCCATGCACTTAACTCTTCTAGAATCGAAAGAGTAGAGATCTCCATAAGGCCTAGTGTCTCGAGGCCTATTCTTTCCGTAATAGACTTGGGCATCACATTATGTGAGGCCCCAGAGTCTAGCATGCAATTGTGCCGCAGTCGATCATGCACATTTAGGGTAATATAGAAGGGGGTGATGTTGTCTCTAGCACCCTTGAAATGTGAACCAAAAGTGATATTAGGCTTATCATCTTCCAAGTTTATCACGTCAGAGTGACTTTCTAGATCTGAAAAACCTATCATTTTGGTTATCTGCTTTCGATACACAGGATTTTTCGCTAATTCGACCAGGGGGATCGGTATTTTGATCTTATTTATCTCATTTTCAAGGCTGAAACCTCCACTACCTTTGTCCGTTTCTCTGGTTGAAACCTTGGACTCCTTCTTTTTTAACTTATTTGTTTGTGCTAATTTATTTCCTGTGAGTTTATCTACCGGTATATGTGTTTCAGTTGTCTTATTTTCTTTCGTTTGGGTCTCAGCCTCCTTTACTTTGGGATTCAGTGAATCTACCTCTCTTACTTTGCTAGTAGGTATCTCGGTCTCTTTTGGGACAGGCTCGTATATTTCTCCTTTAGGGAGAATTTTCTTGGGTTGAGGAGTCGACGCAAGTTTGTTTTTAGGCCTCAAGTTGTACCTAGGTTGGACCTCAGCCATTATAGAGTCGGTTATTTCTTGATCAACAGAAACATCAGTGTTGTTTATGTCAACGCCTTTATTTGACGGTTGCAGTGTGTTTAAGGACTTCTCATAGTATTCCTTAGTTAAGTATGGTTGTGTGCAATCGCCACCCAAATTTGTCACATCTTCATCCAGGTCCTTGAAATCTTGCAGGTCGTTTCCTCCTATAAAATTTTCGTTTTTTAAAGGAGTTTGAATTTTCTGGTCTTCATTTGTAATCTGTCTTTGTTGATTTTGAGGATTTGGGTTTCTTCTAAATTCCCTCTTCACGAAAGGATCTACCTTGGCTTGATCTAGTTCCATTCTGGAAATCTTATTTGATAACTCTTTGATTATCCTAGCCATATCATCGATTTTATCATCTGAGGATCTAGTAGGCCCTGAGGGTCACGCTTGCTCCCTAAAACGTTTGGTTTCTCGGTTTCCCATTTCTACCTTTGTTTTCAATTTGTCGAAAGCCATCATGTTAGATTCGATCTCTATGGAATCATCTTGCATTCGGGTCAGGGTAGCCCCTCTCCTTTCTCTCAAAAGAAGTGTGAAATCAAGTTCGAAGGCTCCCGCAAAGGTTACCTTGGCTGCAGGTTGGGATGGTTTAACTTCGACTGGGATCTTATTATATAACTTATTAAATATTTGAATGAATTGCATAACGGTTTCCGAAAAAAAAAAAATTAAAGACCCATACTCGGTCAAATAATACAAATGGTCTTTCCTTTCGCCCCATTGTCTAATAAAAGAGTCTTCTAGGGCATCATAGGATAATATTGAACCTGCGGGTAGACTTCAAAACCAGGTTCGTACCTGTCCTTCGAAAGTCTGGATGAACAACCTTGAGTATACATCTTTGTGCTCGAGACCTAGGATATTTGCGAACTGATCAAAGAAATTTATATGTTCGGTCGCGGTCAAGTCCCCTTCCCCTGTAAATTTAGGTAAGTTTTTCATGTAGTTTTCAGGAAGGTCGTGAAGAGAGGTAGGCAGGACCAGAGGCGCATATCTTCCAGCTACTTTAGCGAAAACTCTGGGAAGCGGGGGCGGCCCTTGGCCCCCCATTCCTCCTCCTGGAGCCCCTCCACCTCCCCCTCCTAAAACCCCTCCACCTCCTCCTCCGGCAGCCGCCATCGGTACTACAGGATAGGAAAACGGTGTGTTATAAAGAGGGTTCTGGAACACTAAAAGTGAATCCTTAGCTTCTTCGAGAGATGAGAAAACCAAAGAAAGGTGAAAAGGGATGTGAGGGCTTGGTTCCTCAGACTTGCAAGAGATGTAATCACGGGAACCCGCGGGCATGGAATCTGAGTATATGGTATACTCTTCGAGACTAGGCGAGGTCATGAAATCTAACTGAAGGGTCGGCAGGATATCGATCGCTGATAAATTTACTACGGGATTTTCACCTTTATGTACGTCAGAGGTTATCAGATGGATTTCACTTTTAACTTCGGGGAGAGCTAAAGTTGGGTTGATGGTTTCAGGGGGGAAATTGTGTGAAGTTGAAGGTTCAAAAGAAATCTTAGCCTTGGGTTGTGGGTACTTAAGCTGGTAGATGGCAGTGGTCGTCTTAAGGGAACCTTTTGTTTTCAGTTTTTTTTCGGGATCAGAAACGGGCGTGGTATGTTTACCATCCGGATTTTGTGTAGTGTTCCTTCGCCCGAAAGCCAACTTACTTAAATGTGGAGTCACCAAGTGAATGATGAAAGTTTAGCCTTAACAAGGTGTTCACCCTTTGTTCACTATCAAAGGGTAGGAACTAAGAATGTCGTTCGCCCAGAGAAAAGGCTTCGTAGCTTCAGTCCCCGGCAACGGCGCCAGAAACATGTTGTTCCAGAGTCTGTACTTAAGGCTAGAAAGTACAGGGTCTAGGCATCTGAAAGTGGTGCGAAAGATAAAAAGGGGGAGGATCAACCTTCGAGAAAGGAATCTAATGTTGATTTCTAAGTTGCCTCTATCTCGCTTCCAAAAGTTCCTGGATGCTTATATCTTGTTCAATGGAGGCCCATGAACATTCTAGTTCTACCCGGGTGGTGGTTGTTTTAAGTATGGTGTCGAAAAGGTTCAGAGCGATGGTTGTTTGATCCAACAAGTCGAGTTCAATATTGGGTTGTCTGGCAACAGGAACAGTCATAGAGGAACAGGGAAAGTTAAAGGAAAGTTCGAGGTTTAGGATGTTGCCTCAAATTTTGGATCGTAAAAAGAGTACTCTCGAATCCAAAATCACAAATAGAATGCAAACCAAAGGCCTTTTTCCGTAACTGAGTTAATTTTTAATAAATCATGTGAGAAATGTGAGAAAAATTAAGTTGTCTATAATGTGAGGCTCCTATCAAGGGAGAATCTCACCCTGTAAACAGAAGAAGAACAAGACAAGAAGAAATATGACACAGCATAAAATATAAAGATCTAAAAAAAAATTCATAGGTCTTGTATCTGTTGATAGCTGATACAGAGGAAAAACTGCAAACGATTAGACGTCTAAAAGTTGATCACCACGGTAGAGGTTATACTAAATTGCAGTGAAGCATTCATCGGACATATATATGCGAAATGAAATTGAATATAAGATAACAGAGGAAACAAACTCATAACTCAGTCTTGATAGAATCAAGAATCTTCGGATTGCTTTGTATTAATTTTCAAACGAAAAATTCTCTATTACAATCAGCCAAAAAGGTCCATCCTTCTTTTCTTCTTCAAAATGCATATATATACAAACTTCTAAACATTTGAATTTCAATCGTTCCTGAAATTTTCGGTTACAAAATGAGAAGTTCAAGCGTTTCGCATTCTTTGCCTTTGTCATCTTTCATGCGGGTGGAACATCTTATTTTCTTTATTCTTCGGGTTCTAAAAATAGAACAGGCAGACACTTGTCATTATTTGGTACCGAGAACCTATCCTTTCGCCTGCTTGGTACCTCTCCACCAACTGGGCTATCAACCTGGAAGGCTCTGCTTGGTGGTTTGCCTCAAAAGTGTAACAATCCTTCGCTAACTGTGGCAACCTTCCTCCCACTTGTCAGTCTTCGGCGATGATAGAACATAACTATATACTTGGTTTTATTAACCATTTATCCACTTGGACTGTGTCAGTCTGACTGATCTGTGATGTTTCAGCCCGCTCTTTTTCCTCGTTCTTCTTGATATTTAGCAGGTGCTTGGCTATATCGATTTGGCCCAGTGTCCCAGCTCTGCTTTTGTTATCGAGACTCAACAAACTTTCATCTATAAAGCTGAAGGTTTCTTCACAAGAGTTTCTTACCTCTTTAGCGCGTTCTCTGCTCTTTGATATGTTTCGCTCCCACGCCTTCAACAAGATGTTACCTCTGGTCTTCTCTGGGATGGAGAGCTTGGAACTACTGCCCATTTCTTTTTTCATCGTGGCTATGATAGCCTCTTGGAAAGCGACCTAAGCTGCCCTAGCTTCTCTTTCTTTCAAAGATATGTCTTCCAGCACTTGATCAATGATCTGGCAATGGTTTTGAATGGTTTCCACTTTAGCGAGTAAATCTTGTTGAGTCGTTGACACTCTTTTTCAGATTTCGATAGCTTGGGATTGGAATATCCCGATATCTATCACCTAACTCTCGGAGAAATTTAACTTTGCCTGTAACTACCCTATCAATTCTTCTTGTTGGCTTATCTGTGACTGACTGGTCATGCCAACAACTATGTTTGTTCAAGATTGGATTTGAGCCACTCAATTTCTTTTTTATCAGCTGCTCTGACTAGCTCTAGACCTGTGTTCACCTGATCTCTGATAGTAGCTTCTATTGTAGCTAGCTTAGCCTCCAAAGTTCTGATCAAGCGATTCTTCCGCGTTAATTTTTCTTTTAGGGATCCGACAGAGTATTGGTTGGCTGTAGCAAAATCCCCCAACATCCCTGCTATTTGAGTTGCGAATTCCCACTTTTTCATGGCTTTTCCATCGGCTAGGATTTTGAATTTGTTGGCTACCGTGCCTGCTTCTCGGCAAATCTCTTGCTTCACAACGACCTTTCTCTTCTTATCGAAGAAAAATTCGTTCAGAGGCAACTCTACTACAATAATAGGCATTAGTTCTTCACCGAAAATCCATCCCTCGCCGGGGATCCCTACTATCTGAGTTGTGAATTCCCACTTTTTCATAGCTTTTCCATTGGCTAGGATTTTGAATTTTTTGGCTACCGTGCCCGCTTCCCGGCAAAGCTCTTGCTTCACAATGACCTTTCTCTTCTTATCTAAGAAAAATTCATACAGAGGCAACTCTTCTACAGTAATAGGCATTAGTTCTTCACCGAAAATCCATCCCTCGCCGGGGATCCCCTTCATGGACTATAAGGGAGTGACAGAAACGATGGGACTGTTGATTTCCTTGGATTATTTTCCCGGGGTAACAACTGAGGTTGGCTTGCTTGGAGAGTTGGGGATCTTAGCTTCCTCTTTCGGGTCCCCGGTTTGCTTTTTCTTTTCCTGATTTTCCCCTTGGTCAGGTCTTGAATCTTTGGAGCCCTTGGATTCTGTTTGTTGTACATCTACAGTCGGTGGGTTCTTACCCTGTAAGACTGGGGGAAGGCAGCTTCGCCAGTGTTCTTGAAATTTGAAGAAATCGGCCATCTCCTCGAGCGACAAGGTTTGAATCTGACTTAGGACCTCGGCATAAGATCTTGCCCCTCGGAAGATGTCTTCATGAGGTGAATGCTCATTTTCATATCTTTTTAGGCCACAACTCGCCATGTGATTACCCACGACCTTGTGTGGGTCGTGTTTCTTAAACTCAATGTGGACCAATTTAATATCCTCTAAGGTCGATGCCTTGGCTTTAGCGTGTCTGAAATCTAATAAATAATATGTATTCAAATGAATGGGGAAGGGCGGCCATACCTTCTTCGAAAAACCTTTAATCCCTTTGTTTATGCCACCGATCACGGTTTTCCTGGAGATTTCGCGACATACCAGCCTATCCGGCATAAATAGTGGTAGAGCATACGGAGGCACAGAGGCACCGAAAACCTTGATGTATGAAAATTCTGCTTCTACATACCATTCAGCCACACTACTCAAGTTGGTGGTGATGTTATCTGAAATTCTGGGCGATGGGTTACCGAAGACGGAGACATGTATCAGTACCATTACCCAATTGAAAATCTCGTATATGAATTATGTGGCCTTATCCTCCCAAATTTTTGAGTGATAGACATGGATAGGCTCAGCATCAGATGGAGTCCAACTCCAGCTCATTAGAGGGAAAGGTGTCATGAAACAAACAACGTCCATGATGCAGGCAGACATGAAAAATGAGGCGGCTTTCCCATTCGCCTTCTGCCCTCGATATTCAGTGATCCGACTGGTTAGACTGTCTGACAACAGTTTGGCCCAGTCGAAGGAATAACCTTCAGCGACTGTGTGAATCAAAGGCACCCACGGGAGGTAAAAGTGTGCGGTGTCCTCCCTCTCGTACAACCTACAGGTCATCATTGCTATATACCTGAATTGTGGTTCTAAGGAAGATATTGAATAAACTCCATTACCATCCGCCCTGAATTTTGCGGGGTGCGAGACCCAATCTTTGATCAGATCAAACAAGTTTTTGTCGTATTGCTGGCATTCCTTCCACTTGAAATCTTCTAGAAACTCGGCATTGTATGCGAAGTTTGGTGTGGGTGACATTCGATACATTGCCTACAAATGTTCAGGGCGAAAAGTCCCAATCATCACCTGCTTCTCACTAATAATAGTCCGGGTCGGGATATCCACATGGTCTAGTGCCCATCTGATCATATCATAATAGGGAAGGAGTTGTGGCCTTGCCGTTATTTTGTGCATCTCCGCTTGAATGATGATTTTGTATTTGGTGGCCAAATCGTCCTTCTCATTATCGTTGGAATCATCTAAACAATCCACCAATTCGGACTGAAGAATTTCGGAGACGTATGACCAGGTTTTGATGGTATCAATACTTCGGGGTGAATTATCGGAAACAGTATCTGAGCCTTGCCCTGAACTCTCAGCAATCGCCTTGGACACTTTTCGTGGAGCCATGATAGAGGACTCTGTACTCAGCTCTCTTGTAGTAAAGATGTAGATACAGAGAAAAGTTAGCCTGATGAAAAAAGCTTCTTTGCACAAAATAGAAATGAAATTTGAAATAATGAAAGAAAGAACTCTTTTATCTTAGCCATTTAAAACCCCGATGTCCTTGTGAACAGAACGGTCAAATCGTTTTATTGAAAGATTTAGCAGTAAAAGCAATATCCTTATCTGTCACTTCGTCGTATCTCAAATAAATGCCATAACTTTTTAACGAGTTGCAACATAAATTAGCACAAAGACATTTAAAATTACTCCGTAGATGGTGCGTATTAAACTTGTATTAATGCATTTATTGATCCGGCATAGCTCCTTTAATTAGGTTTTGTTTTAGTCTTTAATCTCCTTTTTCGACGTTCGTCGTATCGGGAGAAATCACCCCTTCCCTTTGAGCCCCCAAAACCCGAAATCGTGATGATGTGATTTAGTTTAAAAAACGTAAACTGCATTAAGTGCTTAAAGAATATCGTGACTTTGCGACTCGGGGCTACGAAGGTATAGTTCTTTGGAAGAGTGATTGTCGAGTCGCGAAACCCCCGACAATGTTTGACTATGGTTTAAAGCGACTTACCCCCGACACTAACCCGGGTGACTTTTGAAGCCGTCTTGCGACTTCGCATATCGGAGTTTGGAAACCTTGCAACTTGTAACTCTCGAAGCGCAAAAGAGCGAGGTAAAGAAAAGTGATAGACTTGCTTAATGGTTAGGCAATGATGATTTAGGACTATAACGGCTATCGCCACTTCGCATGTTGGGGCAAATTTTTTATTGCAAGAATTATATTTCAACCATTTGTAAAAGGCGGCTCCAACACCCTCCACATTTTAAAGCCTCTTCTTTGGTAGTCGAAGAGAAACCAGTGAGGTCAAAATCAAATAGTATTGCATCGTACTTCAAGTTAAATTCTCTTGTACCACCCCGCTCTCTTCACCCAATTGCTAAAATCAATTCTCCAAATATATAAATATAAAGGGTGGCATTAGAGAGTTGAAAGCACATTAGTGTGGGAAATGTGTGAAAACTCGTCGGGGTATTGAACAGGCTTGTTGGTAGAGGGTAAATACACACATGGTACCAAGACAACTTCTTTGAGATACTAAACAGGTCTGCAGGTAGGGAAGCAATGTTGGGTAAAGAGGTAATTTTTAAATAAATGCATGCTAATCTTAACAACCTCCTAGCTATTTTTACTATCCAATGGTAGAGATGTAATTAAGGTTATTTAATTTTCCATATATTTGGATTCACTATATTGGAACTAGGCATGCAAGTACTTTTAGCTTTAAAAACTTTTTTTGCTTTGATTCTACCTTATGTGGGACTCTTGGGAATGGTGTCATGGGTGGGAAATTCTCAAAAACTTTCATTTTGATCTTTGGTAAGTTCCTCGTTATATCAATCATTCTTTTGAATTCCATGAATTCTAACATGAAATTCAAAAAGACAATTACGAAATCAAACATTTGGCGAATTGATTATAAGTTGTTTTCATTGTTTTTGTTATTATTGTTATGATCATGATCTTGATTGGAAGGTGAATTGTATTGGTTTATATTACAATTTTCCTTATGGTCTTGATCATTTTTTTATGCATTCATATTCATAGTTAAACTTAGCTTGAGGTATTGAATTTGGAGGGTTATTAGATAATTGATTTTAATTTTTTTTATTCAAAAAGCTTTTGTTATTTTATGACTTATAAATGAGGAATTTGAAAGTTTTTTTTTATTATTTATTTCTTATTGAAATTCAATTTACTTTTGTTAGTAGCCTATCCTATGGTCAAAGACATGCTCAAGGTATCAAAGCAAAGCTATATCATGTGTTGTTCATTACAAGAGAACTTATGAATATCTTATATATGGCTTAAACATAACAGTCATATCATTAATGTGGTTGGTGTATTCGACTCAGGGCACGATTTGTATGATATTACATTTCAATTTCTAAATGCCAAATGGCATTTTAAACCTCATCCTCCTCTTTTCCATGTCTTGGGCAAGGACAAATTTCCATATTTGCCAAAAACACGAATTAATGCACCCATTAACACAAAGACCGGGTCGATATTAACATAGTTTTTACCATTTGGGATTTTTTTAAGTCATTATTGTTTTACTCTGAGCTACGGTTTCTTGTTTTCACCTCTACATTCATAGATTTACTTTGGGATTTCGCTCTACAACCTACTCTGACTTTTATTGCGAGTTCTGCAATAAGTCAAATCTCAAGGAGCGAACCCTCAGGCCCAGAATTCGTTGAAGCAAATGAAGTTGGTTTGAGTTTTTAATGATGTTTTATGGCCATAACCTACAGGTTGCCAGAGCAGTTGTGTTTATTTTCGATTGGTATTCTTGAGTCGAACCAAATATTTTGGTCATGGGTTCTATATTCAGATGCAAACTTCGGGAAACGAATTTGTGGAAATCATTAAAGGATGGCTGGTGCATTTTCTTAATAATTCCTTGCATCCATAATCTACAGGCAGATGGGTTTTCTTTTCCCTAAAATTGGCCAAAATTCCATAATTTAGAAATTTTGAAGTTAAGCTTTTCAAATAAAAAAAAATAAGAAGTATGGTTTTATTCCGCTCTATCTACATCTGTTTTCTGCTCGTGAATGAAGAGATAATCTTTATTTCGAGACCTTATGATCTTTTCTATCATTGTTTAGTTTTATTTTTTGCAGAAATTTTGAACTGTGATGAAAAACACTTTTATTTTTATGGGTTTATTTCCAAAAAACGAATTTCATCATTCTGAAATTCATAGAAGTTGAATGGTTGAGATTCTTTGTTTCTACCAAGCAATATATAATCTATGAGGATTGTTATAGTTTGGTATCTCATAATTTTTTTTTGTTGATGGTTTTTGTGGATTTCGAAATTAAATCTGCACTTTTATCTGTTGAAATCCCTCACGGAAATGGTAAAGAAATTGTCTCAGCTCTGAGAGGAACCTCAGGATTTTGACTTGGGTTTCAAATCAACTAGCTTGATTGGTGTTGAAAATATTTATTTTCCTCCCATTTTGACCATAGAGCAAACCCTCACAAGAATTACAACAAGTCAAGGTAAAAAATTAAACGCGAATCTGAAACCCATGAATTCAATTTAAAATTGAAAGGTTTCTTTCAAGTTCTCTGAACACATTGTTCTCATTCCCCATCTTTTTTTTTTATTCTATTGAAAATGTTAAATCTGATGTCCACGCTTTATCTAAAAAATCTGAAGAAGTCAATCGAATTCAAGAACAAATGATGAGAAAAAAAAATGGTTGAGGATAGTCAGAAATAATATAGCAGATGGTCAATTGCTAAATCTCCTATTTCAATCATGGATGACAAGCCCTAAAACATTAATCTAAATCTGTGCTTCAAATCAGTCCCAGATATATAGATATATACTCAGGAAAAACCCAGAAAAGAAAAACACATACAAAATATGAATTTAATGCTCTATTATGAAAAGATATGGCAAGACCTGATTCTTATTCTACATGTAAGTTTTGTTTATTGGTAAGTTTGATTGCATTATGGAAAGCTCAGCGTGTTGATATGCATGTGCAATGAATGATAGTTCATTCTAGATAATATGATTAATGGTTGAATGTCATTTTTAATGTGAGTAATGGCTGGTAATGATTGAATTGTTGGTAAAATACAAATCTGGGATCATTTCATGAACTATTGTAAATGTGCATGAATTCTAACAATCAGCTTGGATGCATTAGAGTTGAGAAAATGCAGAGAGAATGGTCTTCGATATGGCAGGGATGTAAGCCCATAAAGGAGACCAATGCATGTTATTGTAAGAGCCCAACATAATGATTAGAGAACTCGTCATGGAAATTTTATTTCCCTACGTAAAACATATTTGAGAAAATTTATAATTGCAAATTGTTATGATATGCTAACAACTTGTTTGGATGCATGGAAATTGAGAAAAATTGCAGGTAGGGTGTTCTTGGAAATGGCAAGGATGTAAGCCATAAGGAAGGTTGATATCTACAGCTACAAGAGCCAAACATAACGAGTGGAAAACACATGTTTGATAAATTATGTTTTCCTGTATAAAACATATTTGAAAATTATAATTGAAAACTTATGATGATGTCTCATGTTGACTGCATGCATGTGATGCAGATGGGATGATTTCCACATGTTACAGATTGCTAGTGGAAGTCTAGCAGCAAATTGGCATTTGTCTATGTAAGGACACCTTGGAAAATGATGGATTGTTTGAGGAACTGTATAACAGTGAAAGGGATTCCTGAGGCTAGAGGGTGAGTATAGCATGAAGAATCAAGTTTTTAGGCTTGTAGAAGAAGTAAATTGTCAGGATTGCAGAAGAACCAGGTTGTTAGGCCTGAACAGTGAACTCTTGTGCAATTTTCACTCCAGCAGTAAGGTTGTTGCTAGTTACTTTTTCCTAGTATCTTTCGTAGCAATGAGTTTCCTTGAGTTCCCAGTAGTGAGATTCTCAGTCACCAGTGTCCAAAAGACCTTGATAAATGAATGGTGTAGCTCGATGGACTAAGGACAGTGAAGGGGGGACATTCCTTGGGTCATCCTTGATAAAAGAGCCCGATGGACTTAGAAACGTGAAGGGGGTACATTCCTTGGATAGGGAAGGTTCATGGAAGAGAGCTGGTGGAAATCGTGATAGTTGTAGGAGAATGTCAGTGGGTTATGTATCTATGATTTTGGGCCGGAGTGCCTATGTATCTATGTTTTGAGGCCAAAGTGCCTATGTATTTGTAGTTTTGGCGTTGGAATGCCTATGTATTTATATTTAGGATGGAATGCATGTGTGATATTAGGCCAAACAGCCTATATGTTTATTAATGGTCAGGGAGCCAAATTGTAAAATGAATGTACACCTAGTGGTGGTGTGCACTAATGACAGTGCAAAAATAATAGGGAGGGAAATGTAACATCCCTGGTTTTAATCCCAACAAATTATAATGTAATTGTATAAATGTGAATTAGGCTAGTGAGTCGATGTGTTGGGGCGAAGATCCCATATTGATTTAATCCGACCGAGGGATGAATTGTATATCATGAACATTGAAACAATTAATAAAAGTAATAATCGTTGGTTGCAATACTGAAGAATGATGGGAGGGAATGATTCATCAAGAGAGAGGGGTCCAAGGGGGATTTATTCATGGGTATTAATCCAACCCACATTCCTAAAATTATATTAGCATTGTGTATAACCTCCTAATCGATGTTGACTGTTCCCAAAGCCAATCATTTAACTCATGTAAGAGGGTGGGTGTGAGTGTCACATCCCAGTTATTGGAGAGCATGGGTTGCAATACTATTCATTTTTGGGAAGAGTTAGAGTCAAGCAAGTAAGGGAGAAGAAAGGAAATTTGTATGGAGAAGGGGGACAGTTTTTTTACAAGAGATTTTGGGCAACAAAGAGAGAGTTGAGTGTTGGGGAGAGCGCCAGCCATGCTATGCTTGAAGGAAACTATTATTGGGATGTGGTTAGGGTGGAAAAAAATCATGTGTGCATGTAAAATATGTAAGCTTGTAGTGCATTTTTTATATTGAGGAAATTACTTAAGATCCTTATGAAGGATCATGTGAGAAATCATGAAGCAATTGAGAGTCCCTAGAATCCTTGGCTGAGATATTACTGGCCAACCGAGTCCACTAGAGGCCCTGATAAACAAATGGTACAGCCCGAGGGACTGTGATCAATGAAGGGGTACATTCCATGGGTAGTGCAGGTTGTGGTGAAAAGAGAAAGCTAGAGGATTGGAATTGTTGTGGGAGTAGAACCTACGTTTTGGGGCTACTATGGGTGGAGAGTGGACAACCATAGGACCATGTCTCCTTGTGGACTCATAGCCTCAGCTCGGGGGTGGCATGTTGTTGATATTTGGAGTAACATAGTCTATGGTTGAGAGGTTCATCCTTTGTGAGCAACTAGTTGGTTAATTATTAAGAGATGAGTGTTTATGTTATGTTCTTATGTTATTTCGTTGTGTAAATGTTTATCTAATGTTGGGTTATGTTTTGTTGGGTTTGCATGTATTCTTGAATTTGTAAATGTTGTAGATGCATGGATAAATCAACATGTTGTCTGCTAAATTTTTTATGAGTCTGTTGCCCTTCGTTTTTATGTTATATGTTTGGGGCATTTTTAATTCGTTTTAGCAGGCTAAGTCGTTTTCCATAGTATTGGGACTCAACATGGGTGTTGGGTATGTTAGAGATGAGGCATCCAAGATTGCATAACTGGAAACCACATTTATAGATATATCTCAAACATGGTATATGAAGTACAAAGTTACTACACCAGCGAAACAAAGAAGATCCACGAATGTTCAGGTTAGAATGTAGAAGGAAAGATCAAAATAAAAATGCAAGCACCCCTTGGGTTTGATGTCGCACAACAAAAGTAGTTCTTGCGCAATGCACAAAAGGCGCTTGATGAAGACAACGCACATGAAGAGTTGTAGCGCACAACACAAAGGGCATTAGAAAAGGCTCATGTGCGTGAAGAATTGCAATGCACAATGCAGAGGGCATTGGAATAAGCCCATGTGTGTGAGGAAGGGTAACTTACAATACACAAGGCAATGCAAGAGGAATGTGTGTGCGAAGAGTTGCAAAACATGATGTGAAAGGAAACACAATGCAACACTTACCGCAAGGCTGAATAAAAAAACCAAATAAGTGACTTCTCGTGTTGTTGTCTTAAGATGTTAGATGATCTTATAAATGCAAATAAATTGACCCACATGTTAACAAGATGTATGGGGGGGGAGGAGACTGTTGTGACTTTTTCTACCTTGTTATTAGAATGAGATGTGTATCATGTGAGTAGGAGGAAGTGAACGAGGAGAGAATTCAAGATGACAACTGAGCTAGGCAACTATGAGATGGATGGTATCATGTTGGACCTGGGATCCAACATGAACATCTTATCGAAAAAATATTGGGAGTTGGTGGGTGAACCTAACTTGGTGTGGTCCCCTATATGACTTGGGATTTCTAACCAATATAAAATTTATCCTATTAGCAGGCTAGAACATGTGGAAGTGAACATTGATGGGGTAAGAACTAAAGCAAACTTTGAAGTGATCGAGATTATGGATTACTTGCACCCCTATCCATCTCTACTTCCCATTGATTGGTCATTCGATAACAATGTCGTACTAAACCTGAAGCAATAGCAGATGTCCTTTGAGACAGACACCTTGCACGTTATTATGTTGTTGGATCCAAATCAAGGTGACGGGTATAATGAGCCTGTGAATGAAGATGTGCAGGGTTCCATCGTAGAAAACATATACAACATTATAGGACAAAAGGACTATGATGTGAATCCAATAGTCGATGACGAACTGAGTTGGAGAAGTGTTCACTCCTATGACACTAATTCAAATGTTGTTATGGAATTATGGTAGAATACGTTGTACGATATATCCATTGGGAAATGCATGTGAAACACCAAAGCAATGCGATAGATCGGATCAGATTTGTGCAACCTACTAAGGTTTGATGGTACAGGCCTGGTAGACAAATTTCTAGCACAAATGACAGAGTTGGTGCCTGAGACACAAAGGATCCAAGAAATGGACACAGTGGTTAAAGGAACCAATGTGCATTGGTGGGTGACATAATGTTCAAATCTACGGGAATGGGCATAGGTGGTGGAATGTATTCAAGTAATATTCCATCCCATGATGGATATTGAATTAATGAACCAACGAAACAAAACAAAAGAACACTGCACAAAAAGTTGCCTACGCGCACCTTGTGCCACTGTAAAACTCCAAACCACCAAATAAGTTGCATACACAGAATTTGGAATCATTCCAAGATTTGTACATTGGTTTAGTTGATGCGGTACAATAAGAAAAATTCAATGAAAAGCCATGGTAGGGGCTGATAAATAGAATTCAAATGAAGAAGCATTGTGGACCACCAGGGTCAGATGCATTGCGGTGACATGCCCTATCTAGAATGGGAGTGCTCGTTAGATAAGCATTGCACATGATTATAATAGGACTTAAATATAGCATTCATGATAGAAGTAATAAGTAGGTGGATTAGACAGGTCGACACAATAAAGTGGCATGAGACAGGTTGTACCCAACAATGAATTTATAATATTTTGAGGAGAATGAGGTATAAATGCCTTAGTACCAACCAAAGGATGGAAAAGATGGACATGACAGCTAGATACCAGGATGTGGGCAAATACAATGGTGGAGAGATAGGTCATCAGTGCTCGCACAAGGTGTCGATTGCATGGGAAACTTAAATTCGTTATGGCAATAACTCCCCACGGCACATGAAAGCTATGGTAGGGAAGTGTAGCACATGATAGCATTAACGATGGGTACATACCTTGAGAGACAACTCAATGACAAGGTATCCTGGGGGGGAAATCACCCACCAAGTATTTAAAGTTCAAAATCACTACTTCCGCTCATTATTTTTGTAGAGTAAGTAGAGTACAAAGTTGAGATCCGAGTGCAAAGGGACTAGAGCACCAAGAGTGTTACCATTTGAGAAAATCTATGCCATACATTCAACATAAGTATCCCTCCCGAGTCACAGTTTCCACAACGAGACCATAACAGAGCTCTTAAGAAAGAAGTGGATGAACAACAAACTAGAGGTGCCAAGTAATTGACAAGGACAATGGCTTCAACCAACCATCCTAAAGCACGGAAGAAAGTATAGGAAACAAAAGACCAATACATTCTCGAGCTATAAATACTAACTAATGTAAGTATCAAAGGCCCTCCACTAGGGAGGGTTCCCTAACTGAAATTTGCGGACTTCTTCACACAAGATGAGGACCAATTCCCATAACTGTGCTTCGATGCGTATGCATAGTTGATTTCACGGGAAGATGGAAAACAATGAGTGATCACCAAGAAATGGGAAAATCCTCTCAAGCAATCAGGATTTACTGGATTTCCCACATTTTGGGCGCAAATAGTCTATCAACTTGTTTGTACGTTTCTTACTCAACCAATTGCATGGAGGGGTCCTCTAGCTCGATAATCTATACTAGGTTAACATTCACACAATGAGCCTAGTATCAAGCCTTCCTACACAAATAGATAATCTATTGAAGCCATAAAAGCTAAGGATGCAATGCACAAGGAGTGCATGAAGTATGAGACACACTAAGGGTCAAGAGGAGTGGTAATCACATAATAAATGATGACATAGTTTGATTCACCAACCAGCTACTTGCCTACAAAATGTTGTGCAAGTGTCGCAAGGACGTGTGCCCACAAGGGGTAGTTGTTTTAGTAGAGCGTTGTGTCGACTAAAGTCGGGATGGCTTGGGAACGATACTTATTGAACAAATTTGTACAGGATTCCCTAGAAGTGCGGGATTTCGGTAGGGAGTTTCACTACAGTTAGGTGTTACTCCTTTTGGCCATGATAATGTGGAAGCCACCACTAAACTACAAAGTACGACACATAGGTCTCGCCATCCTTCCCCGTGCAAAAAATCCTAGAGTTGAAATACAACAAGGATAGGGTGATCTAGGCCATGAACAACACCTCATTCGAGTTATGATTTATGAAAATTATCCAAGCGACTCCACAAGGACTCTACATACCACACAACATTATGGACATGGATGAGGACTACCTCTTCTTTAAATGTACTTTCCATAATGTTTCATCACCCCACGTGCAGATTTGAAGGTGAAAAATGGGATGCTTCCTTTCTGCGTCACTAACGAGGACATTCAATAGGTTTTTGTAGAGTGGCCACTCGAAATTTGGCTCACACCAGATGACGAGGTCAAGCAATCAGAGATAAGGACAAAGAGAAGTCATGAATAAAAAAGGGCAGAGAAATCCCAATAGAAAGGTAAGGAACATGTGGGAGAGTAGCAATCGTCTAGGACAACCTAAGAAAAGAAAAAAGGACCAATAGGGCAGCAGATGCATGCAGATGTGGCTAGGGAAGTTGACAAAGCGGAATTTCTTAAGTGGAAGCAGACACAGGTAACCCCAAAGAATACTTCACCTACAAAGAAACAGTGTGCACTACTTAAGCTAAGTCCAAGCCACTAGTCTTGCGAATTGGATCGCACACCTACTCCATCGCAACATACTATCAATAATCCAAGTAGATATCGGTGGCCACACACCTCTTCCACTAACTCAATGGTTCTCTATCTTATTGCCAGTTTTTCTACGGTTTTTCAGGTCCCAAACTTTTGTGGGTCGTTTTGAGGTCCTAAATAATGTTTTTTGGACATTCAGGGGGCCAAGGGTTGCCATAGCATGCCCTAGCCCCAGCCAAAAGTTGTAATCCTCAGAAATTTATATCCAACGAGTTATCATGTGCCCTAAAGAGAGAGTGTATGCAAAATTTGTTCCCCTGGGAAGTTGACATATCAACTAATCACCTTGGGGCCACAATACTTTTAGTGTTTCATCTTCTAGGGTTAGAGTTTTGATATTTAGGGTTTTTGGCTCTTTGTCTTTTAGGATTCATGATAAAAGGATATTTTTGGCCTCTTTGTAATCATATTTTTGCGAATGAGCGTAGTCGACATCTATTTCTCTTCAAAGATAAGCTACCGCCATTCTAGCTCGTTTGTGTTCTACAATATTCTACTACTTTATTCATTAATAGAAGTTGGGTTCACTGTATTATTGTACTCTCTACTATATTTTTGTGTGTGTTCCATTTCAGTCTCAATATAATCCAGATCAATGGTATTAGATCAATATGCTCCGTGTTATTTCTCGGCGCAGGTCCCCGACGAGGTAAGGGTATAGAGAGTTGGGTATCAAGCTAGTTTAACTTGGGGATGACAACTCTCGTCGACCCAAGCAACCTCCCATGGTGAAAGAAAAGAGAGATGATAGAGTAGGAGATCCTTTCCAGATGTTTCTCGAGGAAGCCCTCACATGACAGAGGAAGGATATGATGGACAACTTCACCCAGATCCTTCGACGACTGTGAACAACGGGAAAGGCACCTTCAACAAGCAACCATTTCAGAGGTGCGACCCCATTCAAGTTACAAGTTAACTTTGATATCCCTTTATCTGAAGGCCAAATGGATGCATATACTTTGAAGAAATGGTTAAATCTATTAGAGGGTTATCACTCTGTTAAAAAAAAAATCGATAGCAAAAAGATCGTCTTCACACTCCTTAAATCCCTCCCCATGTCAAAGATTGGTGGGAAAGTTACTAAGAGAGACACAACGAAGGCAATTCTATGACATTTAGGAGAGGACCCACTTGGGCGACCTTTGTTGATTCCCTCGAGGAGTGATTCTACCATGTTGGAAATTATGATGACCAGTACACGAGATGGACGAATCTGCATCGGAAGAGAGACTAGATGAGTCAGAGTGTACCAACATATTCCATACCTTGCACTCAAAGCTAGGTATCAAAGACTCTGAGCGACACTTGGTTTTCAAGAACCATAGTGGCCTACATATGTACATCCAAACAGAGATGGATTTCTTAGACATCTCCTCACTAGGAGTTGCTTATCAATATGTTGTCAAAATCAAGCAAAAATTTAAGTATGGTAAAGGTATCCCTAACTCACAGAACGAGGGATAGGGCAAGGAAATTCAACCTCAAGACAACCATTCCAAGCCGCAAGAAACTAAGAGTAATGAGAAGGCGAAGGACACTAGAAAGTGGTGTGATTTCCACGAAATCCCCTAAGACAACACTGATGAATGTCGCTCAAAACAATCATTGTTGGAGTAGATTAAAGAAAAGGAGTCAGGCCCTAACTCAAACTCTGGTTCGAAACAAGGAAAGTGAATCATCAATGCAGAGGCTAGTTCTACCATCACAACCGCAAAGATACAACCAGACAAGTCAAAGGAGCTTGAGGAGGGGGAACACCTCTTCCATTCATAGATGTGGGTGAAGGGGACCCCACTACATTTCATTGTTCATGGTGGGATCAGGAAGAACTTGATCTTAGTCAAGGTCATCAAGAGACTGAAGCTGAAACAATGCCACACCCTCAACCATACACCATTGGTTGGTTGAGCCAGGGACAAGACCTTTGCATCAACCAACATTGTTGCATGTCCTACGGTATCAATCCCTTCAAATATGAGGTATCGTTTGATGTTTCCCCACTTGAAGTTTGTCATAATCTCTTAGGACAAACTTATATGAGGACATTCATGTTATTTACGAGTCACGGCCCTGTAATTTCATTGTTACTTTAGGAGGTCATCCCTACAACGTACCAGAGGTAGTTCTAACTACTGCAATTTCATTGATCTCGACAAAATAGTGTCAGAAGGTAATTTCTCAGACTGCAAAGTTTGTCCTCTTCATGGTCCAGTCAGAAGGTGAATGAAAGGTCACTGCAACTTCCATACCCTCTACATAGGATCTCTATAAACAACAGAACAAGTGGACAAGGTCGCAGTAGAATATAGAGATATCTTCACTTTACCTAGAGGGGTGCCTCTACATTGCCAGGTCAAACATTCCATTGACTTGATACCTCGTGAACCCTTACCCAATGATCCAATATACAGGTTCTCCCTTCTATAGAACGAGGCAATAAAGCATCAGATTCACAAGCCCATCTATAGGGGCCACATTTGACCAAGCTCCTCGCCTTGTGAGAGCCCAACTGTGTTGGTACAAAATAAGGATGGGACATCGCGACTCTATATTGATCATAGAGCCTTGAACAAGATCACTATAAAGAATCGATACATGATCCCTTCGATTAACAATCTTCTTGATCAACTTAAGGGTGCCAAGTTCTTTAGCAAGATTGATCTGAAGTTCAACTACCACTAGGTTCTGATAGAACAAATTGTTGTATGGAAAACAACCTTCAAATCTAAAGAAGGCCTTTTTGAGTAGTTGGTCATGCCTTTTAGCTTGACTAATGCTCCAACAACATTCATGAGGATGATG
>JZKD02S1631883.1:9433-26956 GCA_000966675.3 Picea glauca | reverse complement strand
CCCTCCGCTTAAAGGTAGAAAGGTGGGGGGGCTCCAGAATCCGATGTGCGTCGTTGATCTGGGCGCGCGAAATCCTGCCGTCCAGAATTGATTTCCATTTAAACACAGTTGCATTAGTATCCCAAACTTAGGATAAGTGGGTTTTTAACCCATTCCTTCCCATTTTACCCCCCTTTGCAAGAAATGTCGCTAACACAGGGCACTCACCTCAGAGTGTAAGCAACTGTGTGATCGGAGTGTGTAGACCTATGAGTGCCTTGCAGAAGATCTAGAGTTGAAGAAATTGGAAACACAATTCCAAGAGGTGAAACAACATGCATCCATCGTGCAAGCACAGATGAAGTTGCTTAATGGAGTCAAGAAGATGAAAATATCACAGGAACAACACGCAGTCCAACAACAGATTACTACTATCCAGAGCAAAGTCATGGAGGTGACACAGAGACTCCAGCCGGTGCAGGACGAAGCCTGCACACTTTTTGAAGAGATCGAAGGCCAAGGCTCGCAGCTAAACCAACTGGTTACGACAGTGGAACAACGCCTGGAAGGACCTGTTACTAAGCAAGTGATTCAAGAGTTCGTTGAGCAGGAAGCTTTGGCAAAGCAGGAAGTCGAGGCAGCTCGAGCTAAGCTCGAGGCCTTTGAAGCAGTGTTGCCCAGATCTGAGTGGCTTGGGATGAGTCACAGGTAAGTGTTGGGGGGTTGTTGGCCTTTGACCAAGTTTTGAGGAAACATTGGTCATATTTGACCATTTTTGGGACTTCGATAGGCTGGTCGAAGATGGAGCGCCCAAACGAAGTGGGGATCGCGGGATCTCGCTTGTTTTGCGGGCTTGTGGACCCAGGAAAGGGTTTTTAGGGTTTATGGAATGGGTTATGGGATGTCGGCCCATGAGTTTACCCATGTTTAGGCCTTCTTGTAAATGTAAAATAAGTAGCTAAGTGATGTGAGAAATCGATCTAGATCCAGTATTGGCTATGTGCATAGTATGTTTGGCTTACTGCAAGGGATTGTAAGTTGCTTTGTGCGATCTGGTTGTGTAAAGTAAGGCTTTGTGCTATTGAGGAGTTGGTTGTGTACCTTGACCTGACTTTGAGGAAGGTGGATCTAGTGCACAGATCATGTGTCCACTATAGAGTTGGGCTTTGTGGCTTTGTGCACAAGAAAAGATGAATGTCAGGAGACAAAAGACTAATATAGAAGAAGAAGAAGTTGGTGGACGTAGCCCCACACTGGGGTGAACCACGTATATCCTGTGTCTTGATATGCGTTGTGCGATGTCGTTTATGTGATTATTTGCTTAATGTTGTTGATGTTATGTATAATGAATGCATCTGATGGTGTAGCTTAGTGTTTAATGATGTGAATGAATGCTAGATCTGAGCTAATGTTATGTGTTAAGTGATGGAAAGTACTCGATCTGTATTGTTACTGCGTTGATCTGTAATAAGAGTTTAATCTGCAATGTGAATAAGGCTCAAGAACTAATGCATGTTGTTGGTTAAGTGCTCTATTAAGTATTGTAATAACATATCTGTGTCTCGGCTTGGTTGTAGACACTTGAGTCCTACAACCCCCCTACCTCTACCTCAGGTGAGACTTCATCTGCTTCGCAGGTGTTGCCGAAAGGGCCGGTAGTTAGGGTTTTGTTGGTGCGTTGTTGAAGCGTTGAACCCTGGGTCTACCCCTGTGCCAACACTTATGCCCACTAAACATTTTGTCTTGGAAGAATTCTCGGATGGAGGTTTGATCTCCATATGAGATGGAGTACTTTCTGATTTGTTATCTCATGTGTTGGTTCAGTTTTTGTTTTAACTCTTTTTTTGTATTCGGTTACTTGCAAAGGACCGTTATAAATTGTTGTTATATTTTTGAATTTGGTATTTGGATTTTATCCAACCATATGATGGTCAATTCAATAGTTGGGGCCAAATCATGACTACTATTGTGTGCTTTGTGCTTAGGCACCTAAGGATTGTACCTTCCACTTTCTCAATAGAAGTTACATTTTTTTTCAAGGAAAAAAACATATCAACATAAATATGTAAACATCAACAAATGATAAATTATAAATGATAAATGATAATTAATAATAAATGAAAGAACACATCCTATCTAAAGGACATGACTTTTAGATAGAATGTTTCTTTTCATTTATCATTAATTATTAGTTATTATTGTTATTATTATTTATCGATATTTATGTCGTAAGGCATTCCCCTCTCTAAACACTGTGTCTCTTCGCCAAATTTTCCACCCCTGAGGTCCATCTCATCTACTCAACAACCATGGATTTGATCTAGGGTGTCCATATCATGCGTTCTTATTCTACGATTAGGCACTAGCATCATTATGTACGAGCATCGAAGAGACCCAGTAGACACAAAGGTTGTCATTGCGGTCAAGTCACATGACCTTGTACATGTTTTCACTATTGAAATTAGGAGGAGCCATTGACAATGATTGGTTCCCATTAGAATAGGAAGAAGAAGACCACGATTTGTCAATAATTCAATTGATAAAAACCATCAAATTTTGAACTATATAAACAACTTTGGCACTAAGAGATGATAAATTATAAAAGCAATCGATATATTTGTTTTTTGTTTACTTATGTGTAGATGAGTTTGAGTTCATCAATTTGGAAGCAAGAGATCCAGTGAAAATCTTGTTAGCTGAGTTGCGTCCCTGTGAGAATTTGAGTCTTAGCCACCCACTGCGAGGCAACTCTGTGCTTGCAATTGTTTTAAATAATTAAGCCATTGGGAGCTAAAAAATCCTATAATTTAAGATTTTCTCTTAAAGTTTGAGCTCAAACCGATGTTTTTTCACGAATCTTTGTTTTGATGAGTATTTCTAAAGTCGTTCTTTAAAGTAATTTAAAATTATGGTTAATTATTTTGAGCAGACTCTGCAGTCCTTTGAAGTTCTTGTTTGAAACAATGGATTACAGTGATATGGATATGCTAAAGGTTGAGACAATGATAGGGAGGAAGAAATTCAAGAGAAATCATAAAACAAAGAAGCTTCTAAGCTATGTTTTTGTTGCAGTAAGCATGATTTTTCTATCTTGGAGCTTAGAATGGATGTCAGTGATCGTTCAAACAACTGTGCTTTAATTTCGTTGTGCCCGCTCAGTCATCACTAGTAAAAAATTCATGTTCTTCATGTCCAATGTGATTATTTTACACTATTGGTGAAGTTTGGACAATTGAGACACGATAGGGGTTCGAACAAGGGATGTCTGGACTTGCACAAAGAATTCATGAACACAAAAAATCGATCGAAATATTTATTCAATCTAGACTATTTCAAACAAGCAAGAGGGGAAGAAATGTGTGTTCAAGATAGATTTGGAAGAGATATTTCAAGCTCGCACATCGTTACCTCTTCCTATGGTTCATGCAGTCCCTCGACCACGTAAAACCACATTTCTTCATGCTTATAGAATAATTCTATCAACTAATTTGTTTTATAATGTAATTCATTTTATGATAGAATGTTGTGATTGTGCCCATAAGTGAAACATATTGTTGTTTTGATTGGTTGAAAAAATGGCATCAAATGCTTTCTTTGAGTGTGGTTGTTTTAGTGCATAATTACATCATAAGGTGTTCCCCTCTCTGAATGCTATGTCTCTTCGTTGACTTTTCCATTTCTTAGTTTTTTTTTATATGTTTGACGACCATGGATTTGATTTGGGGCATCCATATCCTACATCTGTAGTATGTGCTTCAGGCTTTGACATCATTATGCTTAGGCATCAAAGAGACCTGATAGATGCAAAGGCTACCATCACAGTGAAGTTGCAAGAATCGATACTTATTTTCAATATTGAAATTAGGAGGAGCCATTAACAATGATTGATTCCCATCAATGCAAGAACTATATACATGGCTTCGAAGCTTAAAGATGAGAGATTATAAAATCAGGGTTTGAGAATGCCTTGGTAGTCCATCCCTTGCAACCCCATAGACCAACAAGGCTCGTGGATTGAGCTTGTGTAGAACAAAACCAACCCTCTTGATTCCCTAACAAGCTTATAGGATCAAACACTTATATTTGTCACATATGAATTTGAAACAAGTGCCTACCTCCTTTTCAGCACCTGATTGGGCATGAACATGTGTGTGGGATGATCCCAGCTCTGCCATATGAGATTCGTACCAATGGACACACAAGAAGTATTCATGGTATTATAGATATGAAAATTATCTTTCTTTGCCATTACAATGCCATTGGTGTGAAGTTTTAGTGAAACCTGCACACAAAACCTAGCTAGTAGAAATTCACACAAAACTTGCGAGAGAGAGAGAGAGAGAGAGAGAGAATGCAATTAGTTTGAAGTTTCGGTGAAACCTGCACACAAAACCTAGCTAGTAGAAATTCACACAAAGCTTGAGAGAGAGAGAGAGAGAGAGACTGATGAATTGTATTAATTGTATATTCCACACTCCAAGAGTGAATAATTTACAATAGATATCGGCTACATGAATAACTAATGTGCCATAGTAGTGATTTAGAGGGATCTAAACACTCAATGACAAAAACCAGAGTGAACTACCACTTAGACCTAGTTAATTGGCCATGCAATCATCAGTTAAATTAATTACATGAGTGGAGTGGAGAGAAACACATCCATGCACATGATATGCGCCCTCTTGGCCTCATGCATGTGATAAAATCGAGGTTGTCATGCATGACTCTACTCCACTAGTCTAACTAAAGTGTAACTGAATCAAGACCAACTAGTCTAACTTAAGTGTGACTGAGACAAGACTGAAGAGGATATAGTGCCCTATTTTAGTGGGGATTTATCTCATCTATGGATGACACCCTCAACATTAGACTAGTAAACTTAGGAAAAAGTGGGTGTGATTGTGAAATATATCCAACACCCTCCTTGAACACTACCAGGGTGTAAATGAATAATGGGTTCAGACACAAAGCCATGTTAGGTACCCATTTTACAATGCATCTAATGAATGAAAATTAAATAAAGAGGAAAGATGGAAAACCTCATGGGAACCCCCCCCCCCTCCAAAGTACAATGTTGAAAAAGAAGAAGAAGAACTACTATGAAATTGTGTCCTTCACTCCACAAAGACCTCGCAATTGTGCAAGTTTATGCTTGGTGAAGATTTTGTTGAAGATGTAGATGTTTTTACAGATCTAATGAAGTAGATGCACCAATGAGATGTCCATATATATCCACTTTCTCTTGTTGGAAGGAAGAATATCCAAATCCCCTTCATTCATGGCAATTTTCCAATATGGATTCACTCCAGCCTTTGCAAAGGCTTAAGGGTTAGATGTTAGAACTACGTAGCAATGCATGCACATTATTGGTTATGTGGTCGTGAGCATGTTGTGAGCGCATGTGGATCTCCCTCAAAGTGGGATCTCGTCCTTCTAGGATCGGTAGGATCATCCTCAAGATAATTGGTTGTTGGTAGGATGGATTATGCCCATTTGGGTCTTTGATCTAGCTCATCGTCTGCATGCTCAATATTGTCTGAATATGATTCAGAAATCATATCTGATTGGAAGGAGACACCATCTTGAATGTATAGAACAAGAGGATGTGCATAAGTCTCTACATGTGGCTCATGATATGCATGCATGGGAGTGTCTGTATGTGGCTCTTGATATGCATCCATGGGAGTCTCTGCATGTGGCTCTTGATATGCATGCATGGGAGTCTTTGCATGTGGCTCTTGACATCCATGCATAGGAGTATTTGCATGTGTCTCCTGAGATGCATGTTCTTCCGATGGCTTTTTTCCTAGCTTTGACTTGTCAATATCTTGCATGCATTCTTCACAATCTTTTTTTATCTCGAATAGGACCTCCACTTTGCTCCATACTTCGTCTAGAGTTGAGAGTGATACAACATGGTATTGTATTTAAGGAGAAACATACATGCAGATAAGTCTAAAACCCATATCTTGTGTATTGAGAAAATGAGATTTCTCATCGGTAGAATCAAGCTCTACTTTTGTTGCCATGGTTATTTCATACAAGCCTCTACATCTAAGAAGAAATAGAATCTTTGGCTTCCACTCAAAATAATTGTGCGGTGTAAGAAGTGTTGACAGCGGAAATTTCATTCTTTCCAACTGCTTCAATATATTCTACATGTAAATGAGTGCATGTGCGCCTTGCTCCTAACAACCTGTGAGCTCTAATACCATGTAAAAATTTCTAAAGAATAGTCTCATAAGCTCTGATACCATGTGAAGTTTCGATGAAACCTGCATAGAGAACCTAGCTAGTAGAAATTCACACAAAGCTTGCAAAACAGAGAGAGAGAGAGAGAGAGAGAGAGAGAGAGAGAGAGAGAGAGTAATGGATTGTATTAACCATATATTCCACACTCCAAAAGTGAATGATTTACAATAGATATAGGCTACATAATAAAATAATGTGCCATAGTAGTGATCTAGAGAAATCTGGACACTCACTGATAGAAACCGGAGTGAATTGCCACATATACCTAGTTAATTGGTCATGTAGTCATCGGTTAACTGAATGACACAAGTGGAGTGGAGAGAAACCCATCACATGATATGTGCCATCCTAGCCTCATGCATGTGATAAAATCGAGATTGCCATGCATGACTCTACTGCACTAGTCTAACTGAAGTGTAACTGAGTTAAGACCAACTAATTTAAATGAAGTGTGAGTGAGACAAGACTAAAGATGATATATCACCCTATTTTAGTGGGAAATATTCTCATCTATGGATGGCACCCTCAACATTAGACTAGTAAACTTAGGAAAAAGTGAGTGTGAGTGTGAAATATCTCCAACAATTAGACTTACTAGTGTTGATACTTTATACCATGGTTTCATTGAAGTCTTCCAGTATGAGATTCCCTTTACTATGAAGCTTGTTCAACACACCCTCTATGTATGTCATGTTTCTATTTGCTATCCAAATATCCATTGTAGGAAATGAGGTGAGATTCAATACCATAATAAAAAATAGAACAAATTTGCTAGAGGAATTAACGCCAATGAATCCAAGCTCGAATACGTGATTCTTGCTAACAATGGCGTTCCCATATCCACTTGTGATTGCTTTGAAGTGCCCTCGCATGATGTTGTACATAGGGAGGTTAGAGTTATTGATAGCCATTTTCCAATTGGAAGTTAGTGCAAAGAATTTCCCTTCACTTTCCCTAATCAAACATAGGAAAATCAAACTACACAGAGCATTGCAGGACTCCATGGCTGGTAAAAAAACATACCTTTTTTGTTTGAATCGAATGCCTATTTTTCTTTAGTGTTTCCTCCACCACTTTATGATATGATAATTGTTTAAAGTGGAATATGTGTTTATAGCTACAATGCTTTCTCACTGTTAGCCAGACATTATTGTACATTCCACAAACGTTGGATTTCTGCCTTTTGGCTTTAAAGACATAAAATCAAAGAAAAGTACAAATTTTTTTCCAATTGTTTACTTAATTTTTCTTAGGTTGAAAGTAATTGATTAAATAATGAACTTACTTGGGCAATCTAAAAGGAGCCATTAGTCTGAATGTGTCACAACAATTTTCAACGAGGTAGTTGGATTTGGTTTTCTCCCTAATATTGATCGATTTTAAGATGGAGAGGATAGATATAGTACGTTGTAAGGCTCGACTTGCATGACAAATAGTTCACAATATTCTTTTGCATGTGGGATGGAATTGGAAAGAGTTAATCAACCATGCTATGTAATATGTTGATCTCAACAATATAAGTTAAGGAGATTATCACTCACTCTATTATATGATATGTTGATGTGAGCCATTAGTTTATAATGTAGATGTGACATGCTAATGTTAACCATATTACCACATTCACATTGTAGTCATAATTGTATATGGCATGTTGGTGTAATAATATGGTTAACATGTGTTTGGGGTCTCTTGTCCCACAAACAAGAGGGTCTCATGCACAATTATTATTATTATTATTGATAATGATAATACCTCAATACATAAATTCCATAGTTGCATAGGAACCGCTCCCGACATTTCCAGCATCTCTGAAACTCATTTTCGACATTACGGGAGCTTGGGAACTCGTACGAAATGCCCCCAATTGGCTGGGAACGGTAGTTTCCAAAATAAAAAGCTTTAAATTAAAATTATATTTTGGGTATTAATGAGTAGTGATTTTCGATATTATTAAATCAAAATGTAAATATTTTTATTCCATTTTACAAATACATAATTTATTACAAATATTTTCATTATATTTATTCAAAATATCACTATAAAAAAAGACTAAACTACACATAAATATTATTTCAAAAATTATTTGAGTAAAAAAACTTAATAATACTCACTTTATACTTGTGAATATAAAAAAACTTTTAATATATATATGTTATTTTTTATTTTTTTAATATATATTATTTTCACTTCCAACTTCACTTTGCAGATTTGAGAAAAACTTCTAGTCAAACACTTGCATCGCATCCACGTTCTCCACATTTCCACGTTACATAAACTCTTAAACTCTTACAACGTAGATACATTTCCTACAACTTCAATATATTCAACTGTCTTAAGAACATTTGACAAAGTGACCTACCAACATAGAACTGGAGGTGTGTGTCAAATATTATACAACACGTTCTTGACCATTTTCCTATACTTCTTTCTTCCACGACATTGTTCGTTGTGTACATCATATTCCAACAAAACGAGCAACCATAGTAGTCGGGATTACAATCAAAGTCACAACCTTATTCTATTGTTTTCCCACGCTTAGCCTACTTCGAGTTGGAATATTTTGCTCCAAGTTTGCTTTTTATTCTTAAACTTTGCGTATATTGAAGCACAAAGTTTGTGCTTTGAGTTTATCTCATCTTTCAATAAATCTAAATTTACCTAACAAAAATGATATAAAACCACAACTCTAAATAGTTTTACTAATGAGATGAATTTATGATAATGTAATTATGCCTTAAGGCGTTCCTTTCTCCAACCATATGTTTTTCGATGACCAAGGATTTGATTAGTTGTCCATATCTAGAACAACGCCCTTTCCAAGGAGAAAACATTCAAACATGGAGAGTTCTATCTAATTTTCAACAGAGTGAAATCCAATTGGGTTTCCAGCTTTGTTCCTCTATTAATTGGCATGGATGAGTCCTCTGGGGTGAAAGAATATTCGAGAGTGATTGAGAGGTATATTATGCAACGTGTGTGTTTTGTTTTCTAGATTAATCCTGCTAACAAATTATTTGTTGTAATAATGAAGTCTAGATTAATCTTACCAACAGATTATTTGTTGTAATAATGAAGTCCCTATTCACAAGGAAAAGCCCATAAACATAAGTATAAGGATCCCCTCATTCACTTTAAAGAGTATGATTAGATTATATACGCGCATACTTCAAAAGGGAGAAGGGAACACTGAACATGATGCAGAGTGTATATGTTGGAAAATAAAGTTTTTATTTTTTTAATTTAGTCACCTTTTTTCTTTATCCTTTTTAAAGTCTATATATTTCATGGTTGTCATCTTTCATTTATAGTTACGTAACTCCTCTTAAGCTAGAAAACAAAAACAATCAAACCATTTTGATGATGAAAAGAGGTGAGAGGGTTTTTTCCAAAAAATATGATTGGTTGACATGGTTCAATGATGAAACCTTGCACTCTCTTGTGATTAAACATCCAAGGAAGCCCTACTTTAACATGCCTACAAGAGCACTCTCCACAAACATTTCAGACTGAAATGCATTTGTAATCAATTCTCTATGTATGGCTATACCGTGCTCCAGACCTGCAAGGTTGGCGCAAGTCGAGAGAACAATAACAAACTTTTTCGAGCTTGGCCTCAACCCCTCCAGTTGCATTTATTTGAAACCAAGCACTCAACCCCTCTTCTTAAACGACTAAGGAAGTTGGAGTGGCTTCAAATGCAAGTAGTTTGAATTCAATGCATTTGAAATAGGAGGCACTTTACATAATTAAGAACTTACAACATAAGTGACTAATTCATTATTCAACGATGTTACCTTACTCATAAATGCAACGACCAGATGATTTTTCATTGTTTCTTCAGTAATGATTCCTTGGAGAAATTTATATGCACCAATGCTTTAGCATTTAATGAGATATATCTAGGATGAGTTCTACCTGATGTAATTACATAGGAAGACCTAAATCCGGTCACTCTCACATTTTAGCTTGTGTTTGTACATGTTCTAAACAACGGTTATTCTGGATGGCTATCATCTGAAAATGTTTTTGCTAAGGGGTTGAATAGGTTTGAAACACACATGTTTTTTTCTTAGATTAGTGAAAAACTTCAAGGTACAAATTATACACATGAAGTGGTATAATGGTTCTCTATGCCTAATAGATATGTAAAAACATTAGAGGAGGCTTTCATGTATATTCTACTATGACATGATTGAATGAAAGTGTTTTATTCCTTCCAATAAATAAATATGTGAGTGAAAGAGAATTTGAGAGTACGGTTGTCTTGTTATAACTCACACAGAATAAAGTATTATGTGTAAATTGATGTTATGGGCGAACCTAATCCTATATGTTTGTAAGAAGTGCTTAGTTCCATATGTAGCCTATTAGTGGAGAAAAAGGAGCAGGGACTTGTAATACGTGTTTTTGAGACAACCACAATTCCAGACAAAGGGAGATCAATTTGGACAAGGTGAGATAGTTTTTTGCTTTCTAATTGGCAGTGAAAAGGTTAAAAATGTTTACATGTCAAAGGGAAAAAACATTAAGAACCCTCTACGGGGAAGGTGAAATAGTTGTTGACTGAAAATGAAAAGTTACAAAAATGTTTTATAAGATGTCAAAAGGAAAATAAAATAGTAACCATCAAACATTATAATATATGTCAAACAAAATCTACCTCATATGTAAGTTCATCAAATCTTGGATATGCAATTGTTTCCAATTATGTGGTGGGTGCATCCATAAAATTATAGGTGGCATCTAAACTCACCTCAAGGGCATGAATCTCAAACAGTGACTCTAGATCGCAACATGAGAAGTATAAGAGAGTTTGGAATAAAAAATAAAATATACAATGACATAACAACAAGTATTGCTAACTTCATTTTCAAAACACTAAAACATGGTTAAAAAAAGTTGTCAACAACACGTGGCCACTAAAGTGAAAACACTTTGTTGTAGAGAGTACAAGACAAAGAAAACAAATTGTATCGACCATCTTCATCCCTGGCATTCACATCATGCGGGGCCTAAAGTAAACAACAAAGCATGGCAAAAAAAGAGTTATCAACAACATGTGGCCACTAAAGTGAAGAGAGATCTATCAACAACACATGGGCACTAAAGTGAACATACTTTGTTGGAAAGAGTACATAACAAAGAAAAAAATTGTACCCACCATCTCCATCTCTGGCATCCACATCACGCAGGGCCTGAAGTAAATAGTAAAACATGGTAAAAAAATAGTTGTCAACAACACGTAGCCACTCAAATGAAGAGAGATCTATTAGCAACACGTGGCTACTAAAGTGAACATACTTTGTTGGAAAGAGGACATGACAAAGAAAATAAAATTGTATGCACCATCTTCATCCCCGACATCCACATCATGGGCTTTGTTGGACACTATGATGATCCCATCACCCTCGACATCCACATCATGGGCTTCATTAGGCACTACGATGATCCTAATTTACAATCGGGTTAATCTTAACTCAATTATAGAGTTAGGTCATTGAAGAGTTCAATGGAAAAGTTAATCGTTGATTTTGCAGTTGGCCCTTCCAATAATCCTAATCAATAGGATTAAACTCGGATTGTTGAAAGTGACCCATTAACAATTATATTTAACTTTGAATCGCGCATTGGTCTTATTATGTTCCCGTAGACTCCCATACTTAGATTTTGCATACATAATACATAGAAGGGAAAATGATCTGATGCTAAAATTGAGAGCTCAAAGTCCTTGCCTCTGCGACTGGAAAAGTAAAGAACTCTAAAATATTTATTCTACACATGTTGTATGGCACATAAAAGCACAAGCCTCTATAGAGCCAGATCATGAATGGATGATAATCTTTCGTTTAATGCCTAAATAGTCTTATACAATTCTGTGCATTAAAAATGTTGCCTTGAATAGTTTTTCATATTAGAATATATGGAGGAGATGACAAGATTCCAAAAAAGACAACTATACCTTCAATATATGGGCAAAAGATTTAAAAAATTATAAATCTAAGCATTGTAACATTATACATACACGCGTAGCTTGCCAAAAGTTGAAAGTCAAAGACCATATTATTTATTTGCCACTACTTCATTGAATCAAACTCCTATAAATCATTATTTACCACAACCACACTCAAAATAAAAAACAAACAACATACAAACAATGGTTACTACATTGAAAAAACAAATGTATTCGTCTTGGATATCCTTTAGAGAAATTATTTCTTTGATATCCCCTGAGAAAGAAGATACAGGGATATCCATGCTAAGAGTTCAAATGTATCTCTATGCTTAATAGGCACGGATGTTATCACTGTGGCTCAAGAGATTAGCAACAATAGAGTCAATATGCTTTGGTGGGCATGGAATTTATAACCAAATATAAATGGGGCTTCACAGATTGGAAATGCAATGAGTTGAACACAACCAACAGAGGTCCAGAGGTGGCATGTGTCATTGAATAGTTGATGGTATAGGAATCTTAATAACAACTCAATGCTAGTATATACAAACTCAGAGACCTGCTCATATAAGCCTTAGTTTTTGTCATAATTACAGCTATCAAACATAACGCTTAAAACTATGTAGATTAAAGATTTTTCTTAAGAAAACGTGTAAAAAGTATTTAACATTTGCAACATTCAGTACATTTACATAAGTTTGTTGTGAAGAGAAAATTAAAAAAATAAATAATAATAATTACAGATCAACAAGCAAATTACCTTCAATTGCAAGAGATATTCCAGATATTGAGAAATGTAAACCACTCGTCCTTGTTGTCCCTCACGAAAATCACTGCATTGTGGAGAGTAGAACTCAAATTGATCAAAGCAATGGAATGGACAATACTACAATTTACAACACTGCACAACTATAGACATCAACAACAGGGAGAAACCATCAAACAAACGAAGAAGATGATGAAGTTTCCATGGCTTATGGATTGCTAATGGCCTTGTAGCTAACATCAATGCCACTATGAAAAAGTCACTGTGACCATGAAGACCCTACCTGCAATCAAGTGAGGCAACAATCATGGGGGTTGCAACATAGAACTCTGCAATCTGTTGCACTGTCCATTTTCCAGTCCCCTTCATTCCCATCTTATCCAATATCTTATCCACAAGTTCCCCACCACCATAATCATCCTTCACAATAAAGATATTGACAATTACCTCAACCAAAAAGCTCTCAATCTCACCTTTGTTCCACTCTGCAAAGGTCTCCACCTGCTCTTTGTTGCCTACGCAGGTAATATGGGCACCTGATCAACATGCACGATGACCTTGGTCAACACGTCTTTGATATACCTGCAACAAGGTAAAATTTTAAAGGAGCCATAGTAGGAGAAATGAAAATTTTTAAGAAGGAGATAAATTATATTAGACCAATGTGGAAGCCAACAACAATGGGCTATATACTATAATATGATTTTCTGATCTCAATACTATACTTGGGTATTTTTCTCTCAATCCTATTTCTATATTTCTTCACTTTTCCTAGCTGCTAAAATGTTCAAGAATACACATAGAAGAATTCTTTACCATTGCATGTTTACGGCATTGTAAATAATGACAAAGACCATCTTCCCTAATTCGAGTCCCCATCTGCGCCTACCATGAGGTTGCTCTTAGTGGCTGATAAATCGAGGGTTTGTTGCCAACATATGCTAAGCCATTAAATAGAGCCAACGATAGCAATGGAAATTTACACCACGCATCCGAATTGGTACTCTCTGCCTCGCAAGAGGTTTTATGTCACGTTGACGGATTTTAACAGGCACCCAATCACCATATGAAGAAGAAACCTAGAAGCCATCACAATTTGGAGTCGATGAAGGAGAAGACACGCTAATAAAACCAACCTGGGCAGTAGCGTGCCGACTTCCCCTACTTGTTGGGAACAACGAGAAAAAAACTTCCAACGTGTCATGTTTTGATACGCTATGGACAGATGATGAAAGGTTGAGGATATCCCTCCCTTAAAAGAATGACTTTGACATAATTAATTTCATTTATGTTTTAACAACTCAATGCTAGTATACAGAAACTCAAAGACCTGCTCATATAAGCCTCAGTGTTTGTCATAATTACAACTATCAAACACAACGCTTAAAACTATGTAGATTAAAGATTTTTCTTAAGAAAATGTGTAAAAAGTATTTAACATTTGCAACATTCAGTACATTTACATAAGTTTGTTGTGAAGAGAAAATTAAAAATAAAAATAAAAAATTAAAGATCAACAAGCAAATTACCTTCAATTGCAAGAGATATTCCAAATATCGAGAAATGTAAACCACCTGTCCTTGTTGTCCCTCGCGAAAATCACTGCATTGTGGAGACTGGAACTCAAATTGATCAAAACAATGGAATGGACAGTACTACAATTTACAACACTGCACAACTATAGACATCAACAACAGGGAGAAACCATCAAACAAACGAAGAAGATGATGAAGTGTCCATGGCTTGTGGATTGCTAATGGCCTTGTAGCTAACATCAATGCCACTATGAAAAAGTCACCGTGACCATGAAGACCCTACCTGCAATCAAGCGAGGCAACAATCACGGGGGTTGCAACATAGAGCTCTGCAACATGTTGCACTGTCCATTTTCTAGTCCCCTTCATTCCCATCTTATCCAATATCTTATCCGCAAGCTCCCCACCACCATAATCATCCTTCACAATAAAGATATCGACAATTACCTCAACCAAAAAGCTCTCAATCTCACCTTTGTTCCACTCTGCAAAGGTCTCCATCTGCTCTTTGTTGCCTACGCAGGTAATGTGGGCGCCTGATTGACATGCACGATGACCTTGGTCAACACATCTTTGATATACTTGCAACAAGGTAAAATTTTAAAGGAGCCATAGTGGGAGAAATGAAAAATTTAAAGAAGGAGATAAATTATATTAGGCCAATGTGGAAGTCAACAACAGTGGGCTATATACTATAATATAATTTTCTGATCTCAATACTATACTTGGGTATTTTTCTGTCAATTCTATTTCTATATTTCTTCACTTTTCTTAGCTGCTAAGATGTTCAAGAATACACATAGAAGAATTCTTTACCATTGCATGTTTACAGCATTGTAAATAATGACAAAGACCATCTTCCCTAATTTGAGTCCCCATCTGTGCCTACCATGAGGTTGCTCTTAGTGGCTGAGAAATTGAGGGTTTGTTGTCGACATACGCTAAGCCGTTAAATAGAGCCAACGATAGCAATGGAAATTTACACCACGCATCCGAATTGGTACTCTCTGCCTCGCAAGAGGTTTTATGTCACATTGACGGATTTAAACAGGCACCCAATCACCATATGAAGAAGAAACCTAGAAGCCATCACAATTTGGAGTCGATGAAGGAGAAGACACACTAATAAAACCAACCTGGGTAGTAGCGTGCCGACTTCCCCTACTTGTTGGGAACAACGAGAAAAAAACTTCCAACGTGTCATATTTTGATACACTATGGACAGATGACGAAAGGTTGAGGAGATCCCTCCCTTAAAAGAACGACTTTGACGTAATTAATTTCATTTCTGGTTTTTTTTTAGTTTTAGTGAGATACGATTTTTGCCTCTTTCAAATTATTTTCAATTTATTTTAATAAAGAACCATTAAGCATTCCTTTTAGATTATTTTATATTGTTTTACATGTACTTTCATTAAATTATTTGTACTAATTTTATGTTTTAGATACTCAAACCAAAACAATGAGTGTTTTATTATGATTAAATATATGTGAATGTATGGTTAAATGCTCTCTTCTAATCCACTATTTAATTATAGTGAAGGTGGTTATTCACAACATATAGTCCTTATAAATTATGGATTTACGACAGATATAAAGTTGGTTAAGATCATATAAACTCGATATTTTTATCAATCTATTCATATTAAACATAAGAAAATATGAATATGGTTAAGAATATGTGTTTCCTTTTTGAAGGTTACATGTTCAAATCCAGAAGGGGATAGGGTATGTATATTTTTGTAGACTTTAATAGTCAAAATTGTTGTGCAGAGGGGGTCCCTTGTCCCACAAACAAGGGGGTCCCATACACCAATTTAATGTCTAGCTTGATTGTAACCTTAAAAATAGATTATTATTAGTATTATTATATGAATTGATTGAAATATTATAATTATAATTATATTTATTTATAAATACCTTTCTTAGACTATTCAAATAGATGCACTACTCTTTCTATCTGCTAATTCCTCGTGTCAACTTGAAGTGGAATAAACTCACATGTAGTTGGCAAAGGAAAATAACCTTTAGTAAACATAGCCTAGCATATCTTCCTCCAAATTTATAAAAACTATCACTTAAACACAAATACTTTATTCTTTTAAAAATTAATAATATGTATAGATTATTGCATTCTAACACATTGCAATTTTATGGCATTCCTTTGTACTAGCTAGAGCATTTGCTAATTATATGTTTATGTTGATTATGTAAATGTGTGGAATCAATAACCAATTGGGATTCTTTGGGCGAGGTCTATGTTCAAATCCGACTCCCAATCACTATAATCCCTAGGCTAGTGTCAAGAACATGCAAGCCACTATCGAGCAAGAAACTTATGACTTAGCAAGGGTCGAGATGTCACAAGGCACACCAAAGTGGACCTCTATCCAGGGGGCGTCTACCCTTCTACCCTTATCGCTATAGGCCAACATGTCATTTGCAAAAATTAACCATGGATTTCAAGCTAAATCCATGTTAAAAAAACAATTAACCTTCCATAATGGTTAAAAACATGTGTTTCCTCCTAAGAGGTCATAAGTTCAAATCCAAAGAGAGATAGGGCATGTATATTTGCGTAAACTTTACCAGTAAAATCGTTAGGTAGATGAAGTCCCTTGTCCCACAAACAAGAGGTCTCATACACCAATTTGATGTCTAACTTAACCGTGACCTTAAAAATAAATTATTATTATTATTATTAATGATCTTCATTAACCGTTGGTATCCCTTAATACTTTTGTATTTTGTATTGGTTGGTGAAATAAATTATTATTATTGTACTGCCTCCCAGGCAGTATACATAGTGATGAGTTGGGGTTGACTTTTCTATTAATTTGGTCTGACTTTAAAATTTTTGTAAAAATCTTAATGTATAACATAAGAAACTAAAATTCTTATTTTTTAATATGTAAAAAAATTAAATTTTCTTACCTTTCATTGGCTGATAACTTTATACTGTTATTGCAGCCTTCACTTATTTCGAGGTAAAAATTAACTCAAAAACATTACAAACTACAAAAAGTGGGTAAGTTAAA
>JZKD02S1631872.1:124011-148432 GCA_000966675.3 Picea glauca | reverse complement strand
ACTAAATATATTAAGGTTAATGTAACACTACTATATTAATGTATTAGTACTTTAATTTATACATTACAATAATGCAATATTGTATTACTAAGTACATTAAGGTCAATTTATTTAATTTATTAATACTTTATTTCTACTTTATTAATGCATTTAATGTATTATTAATGTATTAATTTTTTAGTGTATTAATATTTTGGAAATGTATTGACTGTTAATGTATTAGTCTATTAACTAATTAATACGTTACATTATACAGTAGCCTAAATTAATACGTTAATTTGTACATTACATGTATACATTATTATTATATATCACATTAATATATTAATGGTCATCCCCAAGGCATGCATGTCGTCAAATAGCAACAACCACTTTATAAAAGTGGTTGATATACACCCGATCGACTCCATTAAGTTTAAAGAGTGAAAATGGCATCGACGTATATCAACCACTTTTATAAAGTGGTTGTTGCTAGTAAATATATAATATATAAGTAGTTATTTATTATCTTAGATTAATAATTAATAATATAATTATTATATTTATAATATAAGGTATATTAAATATATAATAAATAAGTAGTTATTTATTAGACCCATTCTTTTTTGGATGATCACCATATGTTCTTTATATATGGTACATTCATAATTGTAATAATTGATTGTGAATCCACATATCATCTAATACAGAAATTCAACATGATATGAGAACAAATTCAACATGATATGAGAACAGGTTTGGACCTTACTCTCTCATGAGAGTGAGGGCCCATAATAAAACCTCAATCATGTGTGTGGTGAACACAAGTGCCAATGTATATTCTCAACGGTTGGGAGCCATTGGTGGAGTGTTTTCCTAAATGGATACAATGTACTTATGTTTTGATAATGATCCTAGAGGCCATGAATGATGCTTACTAAGGACGGTATCTAATATTGTCACTACAACTTAGATTTATGTGGAACATAAGAAATTTGAATCCTATTGTAGCTGATTTTCACTCTGCAATAGCAGGGAATGGAATCAACAGACTCAAAGTTCATGCACATGGTTATCAATCTATTGCCAATGGGTATAATTACGTAGACAGATATGATGAATGTTTGTCTTAACATTTGATAACATGAGTTTCACAAGTTTCTCAAGAGCCAAGACAACGGTGTACTTGCAGCTTTCATTTCTATACTTCCATGGCACCCCAGACAACAAGAAGCAACTACAACTACATCAACAACAAAAGCGGGCTCTACGCTAGTTCAACAATGTGTTTATTTTATTTATGTCAAAATATTTTGGGTATGGTGATCGGCGCAAGAATTTATATACTCTTAGCATGGTTTATATTGTGTCCCAATAAGCCAAGATACTATGTAGACTATGTCTCCCGCTCACAGCTCAACGTTATTGACAGAATTTTGAGCTCCATGATGGATTTCAATGTTACTATGAGGAACCCTAATGTCAGATTGGGCATATATTATCATAAGTTGAAGTGGGATGTTTATTATGAAGATGAGAGGATTGCAAGTGCCTATACATCTCCATTACATCGACGCCGAAAAGAAAACTATCGTCCTGAAGGTCGTTTATATTGGGCACTAGTATGTGATAGTGAGAGAAGATATTTCCAGGGCTCTAGAAGCCTTAGCTTTACCATTGGAGTTGAGGCTTAAATTGCAAGCCAACATTCATTTCAAAATTGGGTTCGTTAAGACCTAGAATTTCAAAATGAGAGTGGAGTGTCATCATATCTATATATCTCAAAAATACGTTGATCGATGATTTAAGATCATAGCTAATGATAACCATGTCGATGATTCCTTCAACAAGCGCACAAGATGCAGCGTGCATTTATAGTTTTCTCACATAATAATTTCAACGATTTTCATGGAATCTTCTTTTGGTGCCTACATTCTTTATTTTACTGGGTTGAAATTTCATTTTTTCAGGCTCTTTATTGGGATCTAATGTGAAAAACAATTTCATAGAAAACGTTTGATGCATAGGATACATGATGCTCAGAAGTCTCTAGGAGTAGTATGCTTCCAGGGCGGGATCATACTAGATAACAGAGACAGTTCGAGTGATCATGGATACAACCATTCAAGACTGACTGTAGCACAACTATTGAGATAGACACATTAGAGGAGGAAAACACATTATGAGACTCACAGGGAGCAGGAGTCGAGCCATGAGATGTTGAAGAAGAAGGCATGGAAATAGCTCTAGTGTATGTAGAGGCACTCCCATAGAGGGAGGTAGTACCACATCCCAAGGGAGAAGAGATTGAGTTACCTCCATAGGAGGAAGAGATACCTTATTCAGAGGAGAGGGAGCAGAGATAAAGGAGGATTCACCTCTAGCTCCAAAGGGAGTAGTTGTTGAGCCACTTTCAATTCTAGATAGATCAGATGCAAAGGAAGAAATTATAGAGGGAGAGTGGAGGAGCCAGTTCCACAGAGAGTATCCCCAGAGGAGGGTAGCTACTGACAGAGTAGAGAAGATGTACTCTCAGTCTCAGTGTTTAGCAGTTACAGAATCCCAGAGGGAGTAGCTACAAAGAGAATGGAGGACCTACTCTCAAGCAGAGAGCTAGATAGTTCTTAGCAGTAAGCACCCTAAGCTAGCTCGTGATTGAGTAGATTGAGTTGCAGTAGAGGAGGTGTACCATTGTGGTACAGTTGGATATGTCTCAGGAGATGAAGAGAGGTTGCAGAGATATACAATTTTGACCAGGTAGAAAGTGCAGTTAACAGAAAGGGCACCAAAGGGTGTTGCTCCAGCTCGAAATCAGTCATGAATCGTGGAAGCAAACCTCTATTACACTAAGTACTACAAAGGTAGAGTATATTGCAGCCAGTGATGCGAGTCGTTGAAGCAGTGAGGCTTTAGAGGCTTCTCATAGGACTTCATTCAAGACATGGTGTAGATGAAGAAGTCGGGCTTCAACGCATGGAAAAGCAGATTGTTGACATTCAGGGCATATGACAAATGTTTACCATCATCCAGTTGGCTAGTTGGTGAACCACTTTGTTGATGCGAATGTATTCCCTCGTTGAGAGGGAATTTTGATATGATTACATCATGGAAAGTCATTCTCCCTATGTCACAGATAGTGATCAGGTTGGGGAGAATGTTCTAAGACAATGTTGATATCTTCTAGAAGGGAGAAGTAAAGCTTTAGCACATCTCCACCAATGATCAAATAGGTGATATTCTGATGGATCCCTTGTCCAAGGGAAAGTCTGTATACTCAAGGGAAAAGTTGGGGTTTGTGGAGATTACTCCCTTGGTTGAAAGGGAGTGTTCATATTCTTTCATTGTGGATAGTCAGTGTGTTGTTGGACTGACATTCTCTTGTGGAGAATGGTCCAAGTTGGATAGATTTTTGATGTATCATGGACTGACATTTTCTGTAGAAAATGGTCCAGGACTGACATTCTCTTGTGGAGCAGATGGTGACTTGATCAAGATGAATTTTCTTCCCCCTATGGCATGAATGGTGACCTCATTAGGGAGGTTGGTACATGACTGACATTTTATCTATGGAATGTATGATGACCTGATTAGAGAAAGAGGTGTGATATTGACATTCTTCTATGGCACATGTAGTGACCTTATTAGAAGAATGATCCTTATAGCTCATGACATCACTTTCAACATCTGGAAGGACTAACATTCTTCATGTGGCACAGATGATGATATGATCAATAAGAATGGTCCTTGTAGTCACGGGACACTCCTTTGAGTCTGTGAAAAACCGCGGGACACTTGACAGTTGAGTGTGTAGGTTTCAACACCCGACTTATTTAGCATCATGCCCAATTACTCAAATGGAGTATGGCCCAAAAACTTAATGCTATATAAATGATATGCCATATGTCAAGATATTGACCAAGTTGTGGCAGGTTCTTGATGTTGATGATGATTTGATACAACCTTTCTATGATAGAAGAATTTCCAATGAAGATATGATGGCCACGTATGTCTTCCCTTGTTGAGAGGGAGTGTTGACGTTTGCAACATCAAGTAAACATTCTAAGAAGAATTTCCAAGAAGACAAGTCAAATTTTCCATTATGAATATATCCCTATTTAAGAGGGAGTGTTGATGTTTCAACATCAGGAAAACATTCACCCACAATGGTGTACCTGTGGTGAATGGCCTTAGTAAGCATTGGGAGGACCTTCTCCTAGATTGGGCTACAGACCAATGGATATAAGATACATTTATCACAAGGGTATACTTGTGGTAAATGGGCCTAGGCGTAGTCCTTTCTTGATCATGACAAGGAGTGATATGGACTCGAAGTGCTTGAGGTGCTTTCCACGTGTCAGATAGCATCAGACTGACATTCACTCACAAGGGTGTACTTGTGGTGAATGGACCTGGTGTGGTATTTTTCCTTAGTCATGCTAATTTGACTAGGAATGATAAATATTTGAGATGATAGATGTTATCACACGTGGAACTAGAGTGAGCCTGATCTTAGAGAGAGTCAGTTGGCTCAAAGGGAGAGTTGCAGAGGGAGTTTCCTCTTGATTCATGTAGGAGAGAGGCATCTCCTAGGATTGACTGATAGGTGTCATGGGTCTAGGGAGAATTTTGTATACTTCAGAGACAAGCTTGGCATGATGTAGAATGTGTCCCTCGCTAAGAGGGAGTATTGATGTTTGGGAAACATTGGGAAGACATTCTCCTAGATTAATAATTAATAATATAATTATTATATTTATAATATAAGGTATATTAAATATATATATAATAAATAAGTAGTTATTTATTATCCAAGGGACTCATCCTTTCATGGATGGTCACCATATGTTTTTTTATATGTGGCACGTTCATCATTGTAATAATGGATTGATCTCACAGATCATATAATATAGAAATTCAACAATGGTCACCATGCATTCGCTATCAAAGATATAGAAGGAGATGAAGAATACTATTTTAAATTAAGAAAACATCATGTCCTTTTCTTTTCCGGCCTCACCCAGTGGATTCCAACCAAAACATTTGAGTTAACCACAACATGTCTTGGGATTCAAACCATTTGCACTATGGAAAACATGTTTTTGGGATGTTTATGGGTTTTGTTATTTAAATTCAATGTTCAACTTATAATATGCAATATATATTACTATGTACGTAATTGTTATCACAAGTTTGCACCTATTATAGAAATAATATTTGAATTTGACCAAGTTTGCATGTACAAAGTCTAGTGGCTCAAATCAATCAACTCGTTTCTCAATTTGACCACATCTCCATCTTCCACATCAAGAGATAGTTGAGCTGAGAAGCTTATGCATGGTCAATCTTGCAACCTCTATACAATTAGGGAAAATGGTTCAAAATGGGGAGTATTGTACTCTCCCCCTCCCTTTGCTTGTTAATGGTGGGTCTTATCATAAATTTTGAATTGTTAATGTGTGCATCAGAAGGAAATTTAGTTTGGATGTTCATATGGGCGCTCATGCTCATAAATTGGTGGAGGGATAAAAGACATATTCAAGCAAGCCTACATTTGATTGTTATGATGGGTCATGAGGGTGATATATCGAAGGTGGTAGAACAAGGGAGGGGGCGCATATGCAATTTGCAGTGTTGGGATTTGGATTCTTCTATGCATCCCCGAGGCCTGGTCGAGGCATAATTCAAAGGGAGGCATCGCTTGCATTGACAAGTGGTGGAGAATACTCCTTGAGTTTTTTGTGCTAGAGGTGGCTTTCTTTCGAGAGTTACTGTATGTTGTAATGGTGTGAAGAGTAGCGGGAATTAGTAGGTTTTATCAATGGATATGCTCAGATGTCATGAGGTAATTTGCGTTGCTTGGAGCCTTTCACTAGGAAGGGGTTTTTCTCTGTCACCAATATCGGAGGTGGACTTTCCCTATGAGGCATGGATTGCAGAGGGGAAAGATATGGCTAGAGAGGAGTCTCGGGAGACCAAACGAATACTATGGACTCATGAGGAAATTGGGCAAGAAAATAGTAGTGCCATATTGGTTGTTACATCTAAATTTGTAGAGATAGAGTTGGTGAGTAGTCATCACAACGTAAATGTGTCGAGTCTTCTTATCAGCTTCAGGGTCACCTGGATTCTGTTGAGTCTGAGTGTGGCAATTTCTAGCTCAGCATGTGGATAACCTATATTTGGGTTCTAACGACGATGATACACAAAGATCCATTCACAGAGGGAGGTAGAGGCAAAAACCAAGTATCAGTTCCTTATGGAGATCAAAGATTAAGATAACCAACAAGTTTCATAGGAAATAAAATACCATAATAGTGAAAAATAATATCCAATATGAATGTTTTTTCATGTTATTTAGACTTTAGGACAATTGTTTTAGGATATTACCTGCAAAAAAAAGTTAAAATGCTAGGATAGTAATCACTTTTTCGTATGTATATTTAACGATCTAGAATTATATAGTGTTGAAAAAGTCCTTGAAGAATTTTGGTACTAGTTGTTTCTTTGACACATCATGTTTTACACAATTATGTTTGACAGAACTAATAACACTTTTTAGTTACCTAACAATTATAACCCTATATATTTTCAACCTCCTATCAATAGATTTTCTTTTGTCTCTTCCTCTAACACTCACTTTCCTCGGATCCAATCATCTCAACAAGTATTTGAAGAGCTATGCACTACAAGAGAAACAAAAGAATCATGTGTATCACAATGTAGTGTATGGAGCTCAATTGTATCCATAGAAGGGTCCATGGGACACTTACCTTTCTAGAGAAGTAAAGAAAGGGGTTTATCTCTATTATGTATCCTACAATAACTTCTGAGTGTCATACAATTAGAGGGATTATTACGGCTTCTCTACGCATATGGCCTCAAAAACAAACTCAGATACAAATCTTACCCTTTCACATAGATCATTTTGTTTAATAAGAAATGATACAATTCATAACAACATCACAAAGATACAAAGATAACAGAGTAATTGCAGAAGAACTGGGATATATATTGACGCTAACCTTCACAACTAAATGACTAGATTACAAATTGAAAATTGGTTGACCACTTTTTGATTGGCTCTAATACCAACATGCCACAGGATTAGTGCCTATATAGACTAACACACAGACATGGTATGATCATCTTCGAAGGGAGAAGATTGCCATAGACTCTACTCAAGCTTTGATTTTGATCCCAGTTGATTGCACTAAGTGTAGAGGGAGAGAATACGCATAGGCACCCTTCCTTTATTACACTTGATATCCTTGGTTTTCTTATGCAAGGTTGCTTATAGCACAAGCACATAGGATACCCGGAGCTTAGGCATTTAGACACTAAATATATATCGAATGAAAAAATGAAGAATGAAATCACTCATCCTTTATTTATACAAACACACTTGGTAGAACCGGTGACTACAAACCTACAACTGATGGTAAAATCAAATATTTGGGGTGATAGTGTGGACTCCACTATCATTATCTCATCCCTTAGATGGTCCTTTCGGACATATGGGGACCCAAATCAACCGATGAATCTACGGACGGACGGACTCTAACCTATACAACTGTGGAGATACTTTAAGCATCCCACTGTGCTTTAATCATAATATTCATACCCGACAAGGAAGATACAAAGACATTCACAATAGGTGCATCCTTCCCAGTTGTCATCACTATCATCTTCTAGCCAACACAAATATGTTGGCAGAGACTTTGGTTCTGGGAAAAGGATATGCTGGCAACATCATTCTACATCTGAACCTTTCATTGATGGACAAGACTGCCAACATAATTCTCCTTGAAAAAATGATTCCACTTTGTAATTAAGTGGGATTTGCTTGGTGATTTGTCCAATTCTATGTCCTTCATGATCACACTAGAGGAAATTATGTGTTATATAGATAGGAGGTTCCTGGTTTGAATATTTGTTTCCAAGATGCCTCAACTTGAATTTAAACCAGAAATGATTTTGATGTACAACTATCATATCAACTTGCAAATGAAGGATGAAGTTAGCTTGTCGTTGTTCCTAGTCAACTCTTGGACAAAACTTATCCAAAAATATTTTTTTCCAACCTGACCACTTTTGTTGGCAAAGAGTGGTAGGATATCCACTAATAAGAATCTCACCTTGTGGCAAAACTTGAGAATTAACTGGTATCTAGACCAGGTTAAATAACCAGAGTCTATATCAACATAAAATAATTATTTTCCATCTTCTTCTATTGTATCAATCCATACATCATTTAGCATTTTTAATTTTTGGTAGGCATCATCAAGGCCATGGAATGATGTCTTCTCCAATTTTCCCAAGATTTCGATTTTGAGCGGAGAAGTCAATTTTTCTTTAATTGAAGTGATGGTCAATTATCCCTCAACTACTTCTCTGCTGGCGAATTCAAGGAACTCATTCCATTCCTTTTCAGACATGGGGTCCTTGAAAATTCTTCGTAGATGCTTAGCAAAGATTTCATGTTTGATTCCTGCTCTTTTATCTGAAGAACTTGATGAGGCTCTTGGAGAGAGCATTTGGATCCTGTCAATTTTTCCTAAAGCTCCTGCTGAGAACATGTGAATTATAGCTGACAATTCCCCCTAGTTAGCATATCAACAACACAATTTAGTTTACCAGATTTATAAATGATATCAAAATCAAAGTTTTGCAACCAAAGAAACCATTTCATAATTCTAGAGATATTTTCAGCCATAAGATTCTCATTTTTTAATATGCCTGGCATAATTTTTAAATATTTTATGATGGTGAACCTGACAGGATTCAGATACAATTTGAAATGATTCACAGTTTTCTTTACTGTAAGATTCTCTTTATGGATAGAAGGGTAGTTTATATCAGCCCCTTTGAAAGATCCATATGCATATCCACAAATTTATTCAACTTTATCTATTTTTTCTATTAAAATCCCACCCTGAGAAGTATTAGAGGCATATGTCTCTATGATCAATTCTCAGGTCCCTTGCAGGAGAGATAAGGTTGGAAACTGATGAACTTTGTCTTTTATTCATCGAACAACTTTTGTCATTTTTTCATTCCAGCTTACTAGATTTTTCTTTAGTCTCTGTTGGAGAAAATGTACATCCTCGACCTGGCCTTTATAAAATGGTATGATGTAATTGAAGCACCCAAGGAATATATGAAGTTGTGTCTTGTCAAGAATTTGATCTAGAAAATGAGAGAAAACCTTTAAGACATGTTCCTACAAAATAAGCTGACCTTTGTTTATCCTGAAACCTAAGAATTCAATGTTAGTCTTTCCAATTTCCATTTTACTTTTTGAGATTACAAGACCATGTTGGAAGACTAACTGATAAAATATATGCAGGTGCTTGATATGATCTTGTATACTTTTGGAGCATACCAAAATATCATCCATGTAAACCAATGCCCATGAATATTCTCTGAAAATATCTTCCATTCGCTTCTGGAATTCTGACGAAGCATTATTTATACCAAATGGAAGTACTTTCCATTGATATTGACCATGAGGAACAATAAAGGTTTTTTTATATATGTCTTTTTCTTCTATACCAATCTGGTAGAAACCTGATTTGAGATCAAACTTGTTAAATATTGTACAGCCTGTTATTCTTTGCAAAAGATGAGTCTTATTTGGGAGAGGATATCTCACTGGTAGTAAAACTTTACTTAGAGGCTTATAATCAAATATTAATCTTGGCTTGCCTCTCTTTATCTCAGAATGCTTATTGACCACAAAATATTTGCAAGCCTGGGGACTTTTACAAGATTCAATGAGGCCCTTATTCAAAAGGTCTTTAATTTCATTAGCACAAAATTCTCTTTCTGAGGGGGTCATTACTCTAGTTGATGCCTTTTGAGGAATTGGATTATTTAATGGGTCAAATGGAAAGGAGACAAAATATTGTTCTCAACTCCAAAATGCATTAGGACTTTCATAGGTACAATGTTTTTCAATATGGATATATGCATATGCTATGCATCTTTCCATCTTAAAGAGTTTTGCTAAAGGGATATGTGCAGGTTTGGATTCTTTGGGTAAGGGTTTGCATTTTGGGTTTCTTTGGTGAGACACAGGAGAGGTTATGATTCTACCATTTATTTTACATTTGAAAATCATATTTACAAAATCTATACACATTGGAATAACTCTGGTAATAAATTCAGATCCGAGAGTAGAATCTTCACTAATGTTATCTAGTCTGCTCAAAGAGAGTGTATCTTTCTGACCTGCAATATAGATGGGAAAATATGCTACTTTTCACAGAAGGTTGGCAGGGCTTCATTCAATTGCAATGCCTCTTTTATTTTTATTTTCCCAATAGAAGGGAGGAATAACATTTCTTTTAGCTAGATTCATTTGGCAACCTGAATCAATCATGCAATCAAGTTGATAAGGAAATTGCTCAAGAGGAAAAAACCAGACTTTGATATATGATTTAGGACCTGAAAATTGTCCCAATGAAAGATCTGTAGGATTTTCTTCTAGTTCATATTCTTCACTTTCTTCATGGAAGAAAGAATGTTTCCTTTTGTGTTATGGAGGCTCTTGTAGCACTCTAGCATATTCGTTGGTATTATCTTTTTCAGAAGAGTGGTCTAACTCTTTTTCTATGACTTCCAACAAGCGTTTTAGATCTTCAATTTCTCTGATCATTCTTCTGAGATTGATTTTTTTTAATTTGATTTGCAATCTCAGCAATCTTGCTTTGTCCTGTCTAAATTATTTTATGTCTTTATGTTGATCAAGGTATTCTTTATAGAGCTATGCAAGATTGTAAGCATCTAGATTATTCTTGAGTAGGTGAGATTCTTCTACTTTGAAAGATTTTGCTTTAAGTTGTGTCAAGATTTTCTTCTTTTAAATCTTGTCTCAACACATATTGATAGATGAGAATCTTGGATAATTCTTTGTCAATTTTTGCAGGTCATTATCGCATATTTTCTTCTTTCTTTTTCTATACTGTGAACATCCAAAATGAGTATTCAGGAGGCGCCTCACAACCCCCTAAATTTGGTGCATCAGAGTCAGATTCAGAGGAGGATTGTGATGAACCAAATTTATTAAGAGTAGGAGAATCACTGCTCTCATCTTTAGATGGAAGTAAAACAACTTTATCTCCATTTAGGTATTCGCCAAGAGTGCATATTGATAGATCCCACCAAGTTGGATCTAAATCATCTGTAAGTAAAGTGGCTAGGCGTGGATTTTCTTCTTGGAAGGACACTTTTTCGGCCAATGGCATTTCTTACTGCAGATGAAACATTTTTTTTCTTTTTCAGTTGGAGAAGATCTGTGTTTGAGATAGTGTTTTCCCTTATAAAACTTCTTAGATTTGGAGGAATTTTTATGCTTATAGGGCTTAGCAGGATGAAATTTGGGTTGGCTGGTATAAAAAAGGTTTTTTATTTTTCTTGCAGGTGCAAGATTATTTTAAATGTCCACGATTATGTGGGCCACAACCCCAATCAGGCACGCGAACTATTGTTTTGCAAAATACAAGAGAGAACATAGAAGAATGTCTTTGAAATCCTTTTGAAACTCTTTTTTATAAACAGTGTTCTTCCCATACCTGGATTATATATGCATGGAGTTGAGCCGCCAGAGAAAGACCTTTGATAATGATCTTCTTATCCTTAAGAAATTGCTCAACTACATCTGGAACATGACCTAGAAATATTCTCATATTGTATTTAAGAAACTTCGGCTTATCTTCATTACTAGATGTGCTCAATAGATTTTGCATGTAATAAAAATACTATTCATGTTCTTCAAGATCAGAAAGTATCTGAGACATGAAAAGAGAAGCCAAATGGTCATAGTCTTCTTCATCATCATGGTCGTAAAACTAATGACCAATTGCAAATAGTATTTTCTCATCAGCATATGCTGCTGCAAGTATTTCATTCCTAGATTCTTGTGGCAACCATCGCCATCATTCAAGTGCAAGTCCTGAAAATCCAACAACTAACTAAACTGCTATTTGTTGTGAAGTAATAGTTGGATCTTTGGTTTTCTTGTATGTTGCCCAATTGCCTAGAAGTTGGATGGCCTATCTTTGTTATCTTTTGATAGGATATGTTGAGAATAGGTTGTTCAGGCATTTGGGAGATAAGTTTATTCATGCTATCTATTCCAAAATGGAATTTATTATAAGAGGTAGAGGACATGGATTTTTCCATTATGACATCCATACTAGGGATAGCAGGAGATGTTCCAGAAGAGGGATTAGCATGGTTATACCCAAGACCTCCTCCAAGTGTGCCAAGCGTTCATCCCACGTCCTGCTATATATCAAGATGTCGTCGAAGAATACCAAAAGGTACTTATGCAACTACCCTCTGAAGATGTGATTCATGGAAGACTGGAATGTGGTTGGTGTGTTGGTCAACCCTAAAGGCATGACCAGAAACTCAAAGTGCCCAAAATGGCATCAGAAAGTTGTTTTTTCTATTTCCTACTCTTTAATGTTGATTTGATGGTAACTTGATCGTAGATCTATTTTGGTGAAGAAGACTGCCCCATGTAGCTCGTCCATCAACTCATCTATGCGCGGGATGGGGTACATGTTCTTGATCGCCTTCTAATTAAGGACCCGATAATCTATGCACATCCTCAATGTGCCATCCTTCTTTAGTACCAGTACAACTGAAGAAGTGAAAGGACTCATGTTGGGCCTAATGTGCCTCATCGCAAGCAATTCCTTGATTTCCTTCTCAATCTCATCCTTGAATTTTTTTGGGTGTCTATAAGGTGCGGTTATCATTGGTGTTTCCCTTGCCTCTAACTCAATAGTGTGCTCAAACGTTGTTTTTGGTGGTCTCCCTGGTGGTATCAGTCCAAATACTGGCTCATACTGACTCAAAAGTGCCATGATCTCTGGATGATATTGCTCTTTGCCATCTAAATATCTCTTGCTGGTAATCAAGCACTCGGCATCATATACTACATCACCATGTCGAAAGATCCTCTCCATCCTCTTTGATGACACTTCCCGGGGTGCTTTTGTAGACATGCCCCTCAACACTACCCTCGACCCATTGGTGTGTCGGAAACTCTATGTCAAGGTCTAGTAGTTTACCCCAATCTCTCCCAGCGAATATAACCACTGAACATCCAGTACTGCATATGTGTCTGACAAGTCAACTATATAGAATGTGTCTATCATTATGTAGTTACCTAGCTTTCCCTCTAGTTATGGAACCATAACCAAGCATGTCATGGTATACCCATCTTCCACAGCTATTTTAAATCCCTCAAACTCCTCAATGTGTAACCCTTTCTGGGCTACTAAGGTTTCATCTATGAAATTATGGGTTGCCCCACTGTCTACCAATGTTGTGATGTGTTGTCCTTGTATGAGCCCTTTGAGTCTGAGAGTGTTATACCTGGGTACTCATGAGAGGGTTTCTATGGTACCCCCTTTCACAATCCTTCGAGGTTTTGTCTCTTCCCTCGGTGATGGTGCTACATGTGGCTGGTGTTTCTTTGGAGGATGATATGGCTCATGTGCATTCTCCTCCTCTGATTCATTTCTTGATGTCGATCTAATATCGACCTCCTGACTGTCTAACTCCACCTCAATGTAGTGAATTGGTCCCTTTCCCATGCATATATGGCCTGGGACCCAAGGATCTATGCAAAAGAAGCAGAGATTCTTTCTCATCAAATCCCTCCTGGTATCATCATCCAGCCTGGGTTTTCCTTTCCAATCCCTTTGAGGATTCTTCTGATCCTTGTCTCTTTGTGGTACAAAGGGTTTGGTGAAGGTCTTGGGTTTTTGCACTGAATCCTCCATGTCTCTAGCACACAAGATGGCCTCTTGTAGGGTGTGAGGCTTGAAGGACTTAACCCAACCCCTCAATGGATCTGTCAATGCCTCGGTGAACAACATCACCAAACTATGCTCGGATATATCAAATATTTCCACTGCCTTCTGATGGAACTCTGTGATGAATGCTTCGACTGAACTGGTATGTCTCAACTATGTCAAATCCATGAATTGGAGTTCTAGATCCCTCCTGTCAAACCTATCCATCAACTGCTCGGTGAAATCCAAATAAGATGTAATGTGGTTGTGACCTAAGGTCACTAGTCCATGATACTACCACTCGTGGGCCTCCCCCTCCAATTGTAAGGTAGCGAAGCTGATAACTTCAGACTCCATCATCGGGATATGTATCAAAATTTTGTACCCATGCATGAGCTTAACATTAGGACGAAACATCAAAAGTAGGAATGTTTATTTTCCCCACCTTCTTGATAAAGTCCATGTTTTGGGTCTGCATGTTTCCTCTCTGTGTCTTCCTAGGCCTGTTTTGATATCTGATTGAACAGTACTCCATAAATCTCATATTAGCATGGAAATCTGGCCCTAATTCCAAGTAGTCTCTTCTATACTCCGCGAAAGGATCTTGCAACCTTGTCCTACCCTGTCCTAGTTTTCCCATTGGTTGTCTAGGTTGCCCCATATGTTGTCCCCCCTAGAAATGAGGATATAAAGGTCGGGGAATCCTCCATGTTGATGTATAGGTACGAACAGGTGACTAGAACCCACTGAAACCACTAGCTCCACCTCCCTGGTGTCCCTCGAAACCACTCACTCATCATGTTCGGTTGCCCTCTGGAAAAATCATTTAATATGGCCTGGGTATTGTCAATCGACGTCTCGGGACCTTTCCTCTTGCCCTCTGGTGTCTTATTCTTGTCAACCATAGTATTTTCTAATTATGCCTTTGTCTCAGAACTGATATGATCCCTGTCTCTGTCCTCTACCTCTGGCATTTTATATGACTAAGTGTGGAAGGGAGAGTATTCCCTCTTGTTCATGTCCCTTTTGTCTCTTTTGTGACCCCTATGGTACTGAATGCACTCGTCCTCGATGTGACCTCGGTCCTCTCAGTATGATTCACTTGTTCCCGAAATCATGGGATCATGAGTTATGCTTCTTCATAGGTTGGCAGGAAGAAGGCTCTAATACCATTGAAATATCCCAAAACCCTCATAACATAGTTATTGAATTAATGAGAATTGTGACCTCAAAACGAGAAATCTGGCCCAAAAACCCCATATTTTTGCATTAAAAACATCAAAATCAACCCTCAAATCAAAAAGTGGTGCTATCGGTAGCACATTTTTTTTAAACAGGGTCAAAATTACAACATTTTTCAAACATGGCCTTCAAAACTCAGACAGTAGCTCAAAAAAACCTTAAAATCAACACCTAAAAAAAAAGATGTTTTTGAATTTTTTTTTTCTTTTCAAAACATTAAAATTTGAGATCATTTGAAATCGTATTTTTATCACTTGGTACCATTAAAACCAAAACCTCAAAATCAACCATCAAATTGAAAAGTACTTCTACCGATAGCCCCCATTCTAAAATTGGGGTATGAAAATGACACATTTTTATAATGTAGTAAAAGAACTCATCATTATTGTAAACAAAATCATAAAATCAACGCTTAAATGTTTACTTTTTAAATCTTATTATCATGCAAAGCACAATGTAATACATAATTCCATGAAAATATCACAATATACTTTAAAAATTCGACGTCACTTTTTAATAATTTTTTTACTTATAATAATAAAAAAGTAAATACAAGTTACATTGAATGAAACATAAATAATTTCTTAAAAGCATTGTTATATTGTCCATATTCAAAACATATGAGCTAAGAAATTATATTATATTATCCATAATAAAAAACATATCATTCATAAAACATAACAAAAGTTTCATAACTTCATGTAAGATCATATGTAAGTTCAATGCTCATTTCTAGTTACAATACAAACATCATATGGATAAAAAATGCATAAAATGTTTCATACACTTATTCAGATTGACTTATGGTTTTTGAAATACCATCTGAGTCTACATTGTCTTCAGATGAATGTTTGGATGAAGATGTAGATGATCCATACTCTTCTCTATTGTCAATGAATGCACCATCTGAGTCTACATGCACGCCCAACATTTCAGATGTCAAATGCCTTTTAGATCTATGGCTAGGTTCAACAGACTCTCATCTTGCATTCATTTCTTGTGGCATCAACCTCTTGATAATATTTGTTGTCTTGGAGCGAAGAGTTCTTCTCTTTGTCAAATTGAATTCATAAACAAGTATGTCAACATCATCTAATTTTAAGAGGTTAGTGCCACGACGAGTTGTATTTTGACCCTTTATTTTTCTCTTTCTATTGACATGTTTCTCAACCACCATCTCTGGCTTGTACACACTATTGAATGGGTGTGTACTTGCTACATACCAATGCACTTCAATTGCAATAACATCATCATTTTCTTTCTCAATCTTTGTAACCTTTCCTATCCAGAGTTCTTCTCTTTGTCAAATTGAAGTCATAAACAAGTATGTCAACATCATCTAATTTTAAGAGGTTAGTGCGACGACGAGTTGTGTTTGATCATTTTTTTTTCTTTTTCTATTGACATGTTTCTCAACCACCATCTCTGGCTTGTACACATTGTTGAATGGGTGTGTACTTGTTGCATACCAATGCACTTAAATTGCAATAACATCATCATTTTATTTCTCAATCTTTATAACCTTTTCTATCCAGAATGGATAACCATGTGAATCTTCAGTCACTAAAACTGCAATCATGCTACCCTCTGTAATATCTTGTACCGAACCCCTGTAAAGGTATTCCATGTCTTCACATTGTGCACATGACCTTCGTGAACCAATATGCATTTCTCTTTCCTCTGCTTGTGTAAACTCAATATCACCTTGATATTCTTGTTGAACTTCAACAATGTTTGTTTCTTCAGATTCGTTTGGCATATTTTGTGGCCAATGAAATGAAGTCCTCAACATTGTATCTTCATTTGTTGAGCTTGAACTTATGTCACTTTGACTATTGAAAAAATACTCCCACCAAACAGAATCAGCAACATCAAAGTACTCATATGTATCCTTAATGGACTTTTTAATTTCTTTCAGGCATTCAGAATAATCTACATCTCTATTACCCCTCTGTGCATTATGGATTTCAGCAACTGATTGTAAAAATAATAACTTTGATGGAAATATTGGATGATATGGAATGAACTTCAAAAATGATAAACCTGATGAAGGCCCCCATTATGTAGTAGTTGAATACTTCTTTCCCCATATAAGTGTTTTCCCGTCAATTTTTTTGAAACAAAATTGATGTTGGAAGCTAATGTCATTAAGTTTCTCAATACATTTATCTTCACGATGTGATCCCTGAATAAATCTTCGCATGCCAATAGTTTCTTCTAATATATAAAAAACAGGCTCTGGAATGTATGCTTTCTTAATACATTCAATCAATGATGGTAGACTTCCAACATTTTTCCTATTGGATGTTTCTGAAAAATGACTGAACATTTGATCAATATGATCATGAGTGTGTTCAACAAGAAAGAAACCAACTTTCACTTTTTGAAAGATTCCCATTTCAACAAGCATGCTTAGATATCCAAACACAATTTGATTTTTATTTTCACAACTAGTGTTGTCCAACTGTATATAGAGAACTTGAGGAATATTTCCAGACCAGTGAGTGAGCACATGATGAATTATGGTGATGGTTAGATTTGCATCATTATGAATATTTGGAGCTGTGAATTAAACCCTTGGACACATTTTTCCATTGAAAACCATACAACCAACCAAGTGAAACTGAATGAAATTCTCTTCTTGTAATTTTTTGAGTGTACGGACAAAATGTGGTAGAAGTGTTTTCTTCTGGTCCATGCCATCAATTATCATACCTAAATATTTGTTTGGAGCATCATAACACTTCTTCCGATGTTTGTACAACTTTTGTATTTCACTTGATTGTTGATAATGATGTTCTTGAAGTGCTTTGACTATGGAATCTGCACATGACATAAAATGAAAATATTGATCATATGTTTTCATAGTTGATAACTATTCAATTTATAAAAAAAAAAAAAGGTAAATACATACCTCTTTCTTCCCCTTCAGATTTATCTCTTCTTGATTTAAGAGTAGCACATATACTACAAATCTCCATCCTTGACTTCTTAGGAATATGGACATTGTTGAATTGTTTTTCCATATTCTTGTAAAATATGCATATATAATAAAATTATCATTTCCTTCAACACCTTCAGCATATCCTTTGTACAAGTTGAAGATTTCCCTCCTTGAAAAATTATCTGGAATATGTATTGTCTCTATCTAACATACACTCTCCATGTTTTGAAAAGAAATCACGCATCCATGACAATGTAGTTTTTGTGAATGAACCACTCTCTCGTCCATGATGTACCTTTGAATAAAATGATGGATATTTTTTCAACCTTGTCTGGATTCTTGATAGACGAATATTACCAATTGAGCGAATTGTTTTGATATCCTTTTTGCAAAGTAAAATATTCCCTATGCAATAATCATATCTTGTATTGGTGGATATCATGCACCCCATCAAATATGAATTGTGCATACTCTTATTCATTGACAAATATGTCTTCCTTTTATTCAAGACATACATGTAGTTCATTCTTTTCAAACAATTCTTTTGACAACATTCACTTGAAATCAATTCACTTATGGAAATTGATTTAGTGAGAAATTATTTCCTAGACCTTGTATAACTAGAATGAATTGGATTGATATAAAAAGGTCTAATCATGGTCCTAGACACAATGTTTCTTTGCAATGTCTCCATTATTTCATCATCGTCACTAGAAGGATTTTCCTTATCACCACAAGAAGTATCGAGCAAAACATTGTCAGGAGATTGAACTAGAGAATGTCAATCACCTTCATTTGTTGTAGCTGAACGATTGAGAACATCATCATAAACATAATCATTTGGAGGAAAATCATCATCAACATTGTTTCCACCATTGACATAATCATCTTCATTTATTTCAAAATCCCCACTTGAGTGAAAATTTTCACCATCTCTCTTAGTGCCTTGAAAACCTTCATTAGTATCTCGAAAATCCTCACTTGGAGGAAAATCAACATCAACATTGTTTCTTTTTAATTTATCACTCGGGAAAAAGTGACCACCAATGGCGTAATCATCTTCACTACTTTGAAAATTGCCACTTGAGAGATATTCTTCATCATCCTCATTACTGGCTTGAAAATCGTCACTTGGAGGAAAATCTTCATTATCCTTATAGGTACCTTGAAAATCCTCACTTGGAGGGAAATCACCAGCACCAACATTGCTTCTTTTAAATTCCTCATTCGAGAAAGACTCTCCAACATTGTCATAATCATCATCATTACTTTTAAAATCCCCAATTGGGGGAAATTCTTCTTCATCCTCATTCGTGCCTTGGAAATCCTCACTTGGAGGAAACTCTTCATCAGTACCTTCAAAATCCTCACTTGGAGGAAATTCATAATCACCAACATTGTTGTCTTTAAATTCCTCACTCGGGAAAAAGTGTGCACCATTGTCATAATCATCTTCACTACTTTTAAAATTTCCACTTGAAGGAATTTCTCCATCATTTTCATTGGTGCCCTAGAAATCTTCATCGGTACCTTGAAACTCCTCACTTGGAGGAAATTTTTCATTCCAATCATTTAAACATTGATCATAGTCTCCACTTTGAACTACATTTTGATTATTTTCATTACTATTAAACTGTTGACTACATTTATCACCATCATTGTAACATCCCTCTCTTGCGCACTGAGCGAACTATAGTCAGTCAAGCTAGATATTTCTACAGCGTAATGTCCTTCGCTCATCATCCACGCACAGAAAAGTAGGGGGTTGATATCCATAGGTATATTAATGCCGAAGCGATGACCGTAGATCAAGCTCCTAGCCGACTTCTCAGGAGAGGACTGATGAGCTAGGGATGAAGGGAAAAACAACCACAAACTTCACAAATCAATATACCCAAGGCGGTCAAGACATGTCAGGAATCGAAGGCCATGGGAGCCAATCAATCATCGAGCTAGGCTAAGGAAAATTCAGTCAACAACTAGAATGCTAGACAATCAATTTACTTACCCACTAAACATGCAGATCCAAAGCATATTACTACTACAATGTACCATACAAAATGAAGAAAGCGTATCATTGCCTGATAGATCGCTTTGTGTTGATGTCCCACTTGCTCCGTGCAACACCCACTTGCCGACCGTCGAGACTTCACCGGTACCTCCTAGCCAATGCTAGGTGTACTCTTCTTCCCCCCGAGCCCCAAAGGGGCCACGCATGCTAACCATAGAATCAGCTAGCTCCCAGCTCACCTCGCAAGGCTAAGCTACCACTCCTCACCGAGCTGGGTATCCCAACTCTCACAAGATAAGTCAGTCAAATAGATATTTCTGTAGCGTAACGTTACGCAAACAGAATATTGGACGTGTGAGGAGCCACACTACCAGCGTGACTTCCCTCGGGATAGGACTAGAGCATCTAGATCAATCGGACCCACCACCGTGGGAGATTTGCGCAAGGCCCATTGGATTCATGCAACGATGAATAACCGTGAGGCAGAGCATCAGTCGACTGTGCTTGAGACGACAGGTACCGTCGTTGACCAGACACTTAATATTTTGATAAATCTCGGTGCTACCGAGAGTTTCATTTATGGTGCAGCGCTAAAATGGATTAAGGTAAAGGTATTCAAACAGGATGAATTTAGCTTCGTAGAGATGGCTTCAGGAGCCAAACAAAAGGTTGGAGGAAAGGTTACAGGCTGTATCCTTAACCTGGGAGAGTTTGTCACTAGGGCCAACCTGTATATTACAATCTTAGGAACTTATGATGTTGTGATCGGTATGGACTAGTTGGAATCACATGAGGTGATACTCAACTTTAAGATGAAACGGTTGAGCTTGGTCGATGACGAGGGACAGAGACGTGTGATTGTAGGCCAAAATCAGGGAGTTTCCCTGAGGTTCATCTCTTCCTTGTAGTTTCGGTAGAGCATGCGCAAGGGATGTAATCTTTATGTGATCTTTGCGTTAAACGAGAAGGGAGTAGCAAAAGGTCTAGAACACCTTCCTGTGGTGAGAGATTTTGCAGACGTCTTTCCGGAGGAGTTACCTGGGATACCTCCGGAGAGGGAATTGGAGTTTACTATAGACCTAAAACCGGGAACTGAACCGATAGCTAGAACACCTTATCAGATGTCGACCTCGGAGTACAAGAGTTGAGAATGCAACTGAAGGAATTGCTAGACCTGGGACTGATACGTCCAAGTGTGTCACCGTGGGGTGCACCTTTTATTTTCATACGAAAGAAGGATGGGTCGTGGAGGCTCTACATTGAATACTGTCAATTAAAAAATTCCACGATCAAGAATCAATATCCATTGACGAGGATTGATGATTTGTTCGATCAAATGAAGGGTGAGACGATGTTCTCAAAGATCAATTTGTGATCGGGGTATCACCAGTTATGGATAAAGGAGGATGATGTCCCTAAGACCGCCTTTAAGACGAGGTTTGGACATTACGAGTTTACTGTTTTACCGTTTGGACTGACAAATGCCCCAGGAATATTTATGAGTTTGATGAACGGGGTGTTCTGCGAGTACTTGGACAAGTTCGTCCAAGTATTCATTGATGATATATTGATTTACTCTCGGACGACAGAGGATCATAACAAGCACTTACGCTTGGTACTACAATGTTTGCGAGAGTACAAATTGTATGGGAAGTTTTCCAAATGCTCATTTTATCACTACTTAGGGCATGTCATCTTCGGCGAAGGTATCCCCATGGATCCAGCCAAGGTCAAGGCTATTATGGAATGGCCTGTGCCGACGAACGTCACAGAAGTACATAGCTTCATGGGTCTAGCAAGATACTATCGATGGTTTGTCGAGGGATTTTTGAAGATAGCAAATCCGATCACGGAATTACAAAAGAAAAACCAGAAGTTTGTTTGCACCGAAAAATGTGTGAAATCATTTCGGAGGATCAAGGAGTTGTTGACAACAATGTCGATACTAAAGGTCCCTGACATGGATGCGGAATTCCTGGTATGCACTGACGCATCCAAGGAAGGCTTAGGCGGAGTCTTGATGCAAGACAGTCGAGTGATCACTTACATCTTGAGGAAACTGAGAAGGCATGAGGAGAACTATGCGACGCACGATTTGGAGTTGTTAGCCATCGTTTATGCCTTGAAGGTTTGGAGACACTACCTTGCTGGATGAAAATTTGAACTAAAGATGGACCACTGTGGACTACAACACATATTTACGCAAAGCGACCTGACCGCGTGACAACAGCGTTGGTTGGAATTAATTAGCGAGTACGACTTCGAGATTACTTAAATAAAAAGAACAGTGAACCGAGTGGCAGATGCATTGAGTCGGAGACCACGCATCTTTTCAGTGCTTACTCTTCAGACGAATCTACGTGAAAAGATTCTAACTTTACAAGGTGACGATAACTGGTACAAATAGGTCGAGGGTTTTATCGGATAAAACACAATGATGGTACCAAGATTTGAAGGATTTTCGTTTGATGACGATGGTTTATTGAGGTTTAAAAATCGGATTTACGTACCACTGAATGAAAAGTTGAGGAGCTTGATCCTGAGCGAGGCTCATAGAGCAGTTTACATGGCTCACCCGGGAGTCATGAAGATGAGGGCAGACCTTAAACCCTTATTCTTTTGGAAGGGAATGAAGGCAGATATAGTCAACTATGTGGCCAGATGTCTAGAATTTCAGCAGGTGAAGGCTGAACATAGACACCCAGCAGGATTACTACAACCAGACGTTGTTCCGGAATCAAAATGGGACGTTATTTTGATGGATTTTATTGTTGGATTGCCACTAATGGCAAGGAGACATGACTCGATTTTCATAGTAAAAGACGCTTTGACGAAGAGTGCTCACTTTATTTCTGTGCGTACAACGTATCAGACACCTGACATAGCTAGAGTTTTCATCAGTGAGATTGTGAGGTTGCATGGCGTACCTAAGACGATCATATCCGATCGTGGATCGATGTTTACTAGACGATTTTGGATGAGTTTCCAAGAGGCCTTGGGAACCCAACTTAACTTCAATACAGCGCATCACCTGGAGACTGACGGGAAGACCGAATGAACGAACCAAACCTTAGAAGACATGTTGCGCATGTACGTGATGGACAAACAAAAGAGTTGGGAAGAATTCTTTCCACTGGTGGAATTCACTTATAACAACAGTTACCAAAGCACCATTAAGATGGCGCCTTTTGAGTTTCTTTACGGGCGACCGTGTAGGACGCCTTTGAGTTGGGATCGGCTTGAGGATAGGGTCCCGGTGGGACCAGAAGCAATCCAAGAAATGGAAGAGAAAATACAAACAATAAGACAAAGTATTAAAGAAGCGCAGTATCGGTAGAAGAGTTATGCCGATGTGCACCGTTTCGACCGCAATTATGAGATTGGCAATCGAGTATTCTTGCGCGTTAAACCGCATAAGAGATCGATCAAGTTTGGAAAAGGAGATAAACTCTCTCCTAGGTTTGTGGGACCTTTAGAGATTGTGGAGAGAAAGGGGCTCGTGGCCTATCGACTAGCCTTTCCTGATTCTTTGAGGCGTATGCTCGATGTTTTTCATGTATCTATTTTGAGACATTGTATTAGTGATCCTACACATGTTATTGACATGAGTTCCTTACAGGTATCAGAATAGGGGGTGCTCATGGCTGAGCCGATTTGCATATTGGATCATCGCATTCGACAGCTATGTCATCGAATGGTAGAGCAGGTCAAGGTCCAGTGGGACAACTATAGTCTGCACTTGATGATCTGGGAGGACACATATGATATGCGCTAGCAGTTTCCATTTCTGTTTGATAGATAGGCTTATGATACTGTGATACACATTTTCGACACTTGTACTGTGAAACTTCAGGATGAATTTTAGACCAAGAGGGGGTGTATGTAACATCCCGCTCTTGCGCACTGAGCGAACTTATTCTTTGAGGACACTTTCTCGCAAGTGATCCAAATTACTATACTATTAAACATTTGATTTTGATTATGAGACGTATGGGTTGATGACATGTTGTTTTACTGCATTGACATAGACATGTGATATTGACTTTGTTTTACTGAGTGTGCAGGATCTTGGACCTCGAGGATGCAGAGGCATCGATGGAACCCCTTAGACTCTGGATCGAGTCAGAGAGTGTACCATTGGGGTTTGATTGTTTTATATGTGATATTAGTGCATCTGATTAGATGATATGGTATGGATATATTCTGACATGATTCATTGATGATGCAGGATGACGATAAATTGCCAACCAGACTCACATGTGGAGTAAAGGGGTCACACACGACTACTAGAGAGGTTGAGGGAGAGGTGTGGACAACAGCCCTTCCAAAACCTACTAGCACTCCCGTCGTGGCTCAAACTGTAGGTTAACGTTTACCTAGTTCGATAGGACCCACAATGTCATGAGGGAAGACTGCGACAGTCACTCACGATGA
>JZKD02S1631872.1:100466-123607 GCA_000966675.3 Picea glauca | reverse complement strand
TTTCTACACCTACCAAATTGAGTTCTAAATGAAAAGGGGAAAGAGGGAAATCTAGAATAATTAGGAAACTAGGAAAAGAGGGAAACATAAAAAGAAAAGGGAAACACAAGGGGAACAGCAGAAAGTCAAACTTAGTAAGGTATCTACCATTTAATAACTTTCTAATTTTAAACTGAACTAGCAAATTAATAATGGGGAAAGTCATTAAAACCTGTAAGAGAATTTGGGGACACCTAGGAGCGATTATGGGAGTGACTCTAGGTGGGTGAGGGAAATAAGGGTAATTAATTAATTAAAGAAATTAATTTATGGAGGAAAGAAGGGGATAGGTGACACATGTACGGGGAGGAATGTTTATGAATTAATTTGTTAAACTTTAAATAAAATGGGATTTGGGAAAGTAAGGGACTTCGAAACTCTATATATTGAAGGGAGGAGAAGGATGAGGGATGTATTATGTTTGCGTAACGTTACGCTACAGAAATCTCTACTTGACTGACTTAGCTTGTGGGAGTTGGGATGCCCAGCTCGGTGAGGAGTGGTAGCTCGACCTTGCGAGGCAAGCTGGGAGCTAACTGATTCTCTGGTTAGCGTCTGTGGCCCCTTTGCGGCTCGGGGATCTACAGGGGAATAAGAGTACCCCTAGCATTAGCTGGGAGGTACTAGTGAAGTCTCGATGGTCGATGAGTGGGTGTTGCACGGAGTGAGAGGGACATCAACTCAGAGTGAGTGATCAGGAAATGGTACGCTTTCTTCATTTTGTATGGTACATTGTAGTAGTAATATGCTTTGGATCTACATGTTTAGTGGGTAAGTAAATTGATTGTCTAGCATTCTAGTTGTTGACTGAATTTTCCTTAGCCTAGCTCGATGATTGATTGGCTCCCATGGCCTTCGATTCCCGACATGTCTTGACCGCCTTGGGTGTATTGACTTGTGAAGTTTGTGGTTGTTTTTCCCTTCATCCATAGTTCATCAGTCCTCGCCTGAGCATTCGGCCAGGAGCCTGATATACAGTCGTCGCTTCAATGTTAATAGACCTATGGATCGCAATGCCCTGCTTTTATGTGCATGGATGATGAGCGAAGGACATTCCTGTCAGTCGTCTATTTCCGTTCGTGTCCTTGGTTGATTGTTGATTTTTTCATCTGGCAAGGACCTCTGCGTATGGATTATCTTGCGTCCTTGTTGGTTTTTCTCTGTGCCTTGACTCATAACATCCCTGCAATCATTTCCATGACTTTTCCCATTGGATCCTTGCGTTTCTCTTACTGTTGTTTGCATTGTATTGGTATTAAGGCAATGGAAAAATGAATTGATTCCCTGTCTTCTTTTTATATTTGGTATTCTGGCAATGGAAAAATGAAATGACTTCATGCCTACATTTTTTATATTGGGTATTCTGGCAATGGAAAAACAAAATGATTTCATGTCTGCATTTTTTTATATATATTTGGTATTCTGGCAATGGAAAGACGAAATGACTTCATGCCTGCATTTTTTTATATTGGGTATTCTAGCAATGGAAAAAATGAAATGATTTCATGTCTTCATTTTTTATATTTGGTATTCTGGCAATGGAAAAACGAAATGACTTCATGCCTGCATTTTTTATATTTGGTATTCTAGAAATGGAAAAATGAAATGGTTTCATGTCTGCTTTTTATTATTTGGTATTATGGCAATGGAAAAACGAAATGACTTCATGCCTTCATTTTTACATTTGGCATTCCGGCAATGGAAAAACAATTAAGCTTTTAAGTCTGTGTCTTGCACTTAAGAATTTATGTTTTTTTCTTACCTCTTGTTTGGCAATTCACCCCTCTTTGGACTGCATTTTGTTTTACTGTTGGGGAGATTTTTTCCCTTGTTGAAGATTGAGTTAAGCATTAAAAACTTACTGCTATTGGATTCCTGGGAATGCCAACGTTTTGTCTTTTAAACGCTGATTGATATGCAGTTGAATTACCCACGATTTTTGTCATTTAATTCGAGACTGAGATCGTTGTGGAATGCCCACATTTTTGTCTTTTAAAGGTTGACCAATATGCTGTTGATTTCCCACGATTTTTTCATTTATTCCGTGACTGAGATTGTCGTGGATGGCCCACGCTTTTGACCTTTAAAAAATGACTGATATGTTGTTAATTGCCCACTATTTTGGGTCATTTAAATTTGTGTCTGAGTTTGTTGATTAAATGCCCATGTTTTGGCTATCAAAAAGATTGACTGAGTCTGTTGTTAATGCCCACGTTTTTCTATTAAAATGATGGACTGAGTCGTTGTTAAATGCCCACAAATTTTCCTTAAATTATAGCCTGTGTTTGTTGAGGTATGGCATAGCGTTTCGCCATTAACTGTGACTGTGTCTTTCTACTTGTGTGACCACATTTTTTCCCCTTTAAATTGTTGACTGCGGTTGCTGGAATGGATACAAATTTGCCTTAAGTGTTGCCTGCATGTTACTATATTATTTCCATATTAATTTCCAGGATAATTTGCTACAGTGAATTATTGGGTTAGCGACGAATAATATCTTGGTCGGAGTCGGTGCCTACTATGTGAGTGTGGTTGAGCGTCGTATGTTGACTTGGGAGCATGCATTGGTTCACGTGCCTTGAGGTTCTATTCTTGTTCATCAATGTCGTTATGTCGGGAAGGGAAAATTTTCCCTTATCTTGTAGGCGTGTCTTGTTGCGTTGGCTGGTTAGTCGTTACTACTAGTTATTCTGTGTCTATTTTGCCTGGTTGCCCTTGTGCATGTGCGTGGTGTCGTAGTTGCATGTTGCTTGGGTTGCATGTTTTTGTTCTTCGTCTGTGGTGTGGTCAAACTTTTTTCTTCGTTGCCTTCTTGCCCCTTAGATATAAAAAAACAAACAAAAAAAAATTGGCTTCGTCCGTGGCCATAACGTTGGGGACATTACATATGGTATCAGAGTGAGGTGACTTGGGATCACTATAGCTTTCGTTGATATGATTGATTATAATGATTTCTAATTAAGTTGAATTGTACTCGTTCAGGTAATCATGGTTAGAGGAATTCGCAGAGGTAGATGGCGGGGTGCTAGGGGAGGAGGCACGACGCCTCCAGTAGCATCCACGCATGAGGGGTCTAACCCCCAGGGAGACGAACAGGTTGTCGGGAAGGAGAAGATATCAGTAGGTGATGTGGTTGGTTTGATGAGGTCTTTTTAGTGGATGTTTGAGGCACCGATCAACCGTTTCAACAGAGATGAGGCCAGAGCACTGGCACCCCCTGAGGGTCCCCCGCGCGCTCCGATCGGTACTGGTAGCATTCACCGTGAACCTGAGAAGGTCAAATTTCTCGAGTTATTTGGTGCCCCGGATGGCACAGCCGCTGAGGCATGGTTGGAGAATATGGCTATGTGCTTTGCACTTCGCGAATATACCTCCAACATGAAGGTCCACATGGAATTCTTTCAATTGAAGGGGAGCACTTTTTTATGGTGGAAGACGCTCCTACTGCAGCTGAACATGGTCATCGAAGACGTGTCATGGGAATTGTTCGAGGAATGGTTCTGAGAGAGGTACCTATCAAAGGAATTCATTAGGCTCCAACTCAATGAGTTCAACGACTTACGACAGGGCGGCCGTATGGTGCTCGAGTACGAGGCCCGTTTTATGGAGTTGCTTTGGTATGCTCTGCATCTTAACACTGAAAAACTCAAGGTCAACAAGTTCGTGTTTGGCCTTAATGGCAACATATGTGAAAAGGTTAGGATTTTGATGTCTCAAACCTTGCACGATGTCGTCCAAAAGGCCCTCATAACAAAGGAGGATCTTATCAGCGGGGCTCAGAGCAAGACTCCAACGAGACCGGCAGGGTAGGTGTCATCTGGGGCGCAGCAGCACCAGACACCAGCTAGACATACACCCAGATATCGTTGCTGCCCGAGAGGACCCACTTTCACTACACCTCAGCGACTGACGCCTCAGAAGCGAACAACTTATCAGGGACCACAACATCAGCAGTAGCAGTTTAGGCCTGTTCAACAGAACAGACCAGGATTCCAAGCCGGTGGGCCATCATCTTATACTTCAGGTACCAGGACTACTGGACCGAAGAAGGGGTGTTGGACATGTGGGGAGCCACACTACCAGCGCGATTTCCCTATGGAGAGGACTAGAGCATCTAAATCAGCCGGACCCACTACCGTGGGAGATTTGGGCAAGGCCCATCGGATTCATGCAGCGATGAATAATTTCCAGGCAAAGCATCAGTCGGCGGTGCTCGAGATGACAAGTACCATCGCTGACCAAACCCTTAGTATTTTGATAGATCTCGGTGCTACCGAGAGTTTCATTTTTGGTGCAACGCTAAAAAGGATTAAGGTAAAGGAAGTCAAACAAGATGATTTTAGCTTCATAGAGATGGCTTCGGGAGCCAAACAAAAGGTTGGAAGAAAGGTTACGAGCTGTATCCTTTACCTGGGAGATTTTGTCACTAGGTCCAAACTGTACGTAATGATCTTAGGATCTTATGACGTCATGATCGATATGGACTGGTTGGAATCGCATGAATCGATACTCAACTGTATGATGAAATGGTTGAGCTTGGTCGATGACGAGGGACAGAGATGTGTGATTGTAGGCCGGAACCAGGGAGTTTCCCTGAGGTTCATCTCTTCCTTGCAGCTTCGGAAGAGAATGTGCAAGGGATGTAAGCTTTATGCAATCCTTGCGTTAAACAAGAAGGGAGTAGCAGAAGGTCTGGAACACCTTCCTGTGGTGAGAGAGTTTTCAGATGTATTTCCGGAGGAGGTACCTGAAATGCCTCCGGACAGGGAATTGGAGTTTACTATAGACCTAAAACCAGGAACTGAACCGATATCTAGAACACCTTATCGGATGTCGACCCCGGAGTTACAAGAGTTGAGAATGAAACTGAAGGAATTGTTGGACCTGGGACTGATACGTCCAAGTGTGTCACCGTGGAGTGCATCTATTGTTTTCATACGAAAGAAGGATGGGTCGTGGAGGCTCTGCATTGACTACCGTCAATTGAACAAGGCCATGATCAAGAATCAATATCTGTTGTCGAGGATTGATGATATGTTCGATCAGATGAAGGGTGAGACAATGTTCTCAAATATCGATTTGTGATCAGGGTATCACCAGTTACAAATCAAGGAGGATGATGTCCCTAAGACCTCCTTTAAGACGAGGTTTGGACATTACGAGTTTATTGTTTTACTGTTTGTACTGACAAACGCCCCAGGGGTATTTATGAGTTTGATGAATGGGGTGTTCCGCGAGTACTTGGACAAGTTTGTCCAAGTATTCATTGATGATATATTTATTTACTCTCGGACGACGGAGGAGAATCATGAGCACTTACGCTTGGTACTACAGTGTTTGCGAGAGCACAAATTGTATGGGAAGTTGTCCAAATGCTCATTTTATCAATCAAAGATTCACTACTTAGGGCATGTCATCTCCGGCGAAGGTATCGTCATAGATCCAGCCAAGGTTGAGGCTATTATGGAATGGCCTGCACCGACGAACGTCACAGAAGTATGTATCTTCATGGATCTAGCAGGATACTATTGACGGTTTGTCGAGGGATTTTCGAAGATAACAAATCCGATCACGAAATTACAGAAGAAAAACCAGAAGTTTGTTTGGACCGAGAAATGCGCGGAATCATTTCGTAGGCTCAAGGAGTTGTTGACAACAACGTCGATACTAAAGGTCCCTGACATGGACATGGAATTCCTGGTATGCATTGATGCATCCAAGGAAGGCTTAGGAGGATTCTTTATGCAAGACAGTCGAGTGATCGCTTACATCTCGAGGAAACTAAGAAGGCATGAGGAGAACTATGTGATGCATGATTTGGAGTTGTTAGCCATCATTTATGCCTTAAAGGTTTGGAGACACTACCTTGTTGGACTAAAATTTGAACTAAAGACGGACCACTGTGGACTACAACACATCTTTATGCAAAGCGACCTGAACGCACGACAACGACGTTGGTCAGAATTACTTAGCGAGTATGACTTCGAGATTACTTACATAAAAGGAACAGTGAACCGAGTGAGAGATGCATTGATTCAGACACCACGCATATTTTCGGTGTTGCCTCTTCAGACGAATTTATGTGAAAATATTCTAACTTTACAGTGTGACGATGATTGGTACAAAGAGGTCAAGGGTTTTATCGGACAAAACACAATGATGGTACCAAGATTTGAAGGATTTTCATTTGATGACGATGGTTTATTGAGGTTTAAAAATTGGATTTACGTACCACCGAACGATAAGTTGAGGAGCTTGATCCTGAGCGAGGCTCGTAGAGCAGTTTACATGGCTCACCCGGGAGTCACGAAGATGAGCGCAGACCTTAAACCCTTATTCTTCTGAAAGGAAATGAAGGCAGATATAGTCAACTATGTGCCCAGATGTCTAAAATGTCAGCAGGTGAAGGCTGAACATAGACACCCAGCAGGATTACTACAGCCACACGTTGTTCCGTAATCGAAATGGGAGGTTATTTCGATGGATTTTATTGTTGGATTGCCACTAAAGGCAAGGAGACACGACTCAATTTTCGTAGTAGTAGACGCTCTGACGAAGAGTTCTCACTTTATTCCTGTGCGTACAATGTATCAGGCACCTGACATAGCTAGAGTTTTCATCAGTGATATTGTGAGGTTGCATGGCATACCTAAGAGGATTATATATGATCGTGGATCGGTGTTTACTGGACGATTTTGGACAAGTTTCCAAGAGGCCTTGGGAACCCAACTTAACTTCAGTACGGCGTATCACCTGAAGACTGATGGGAAGACCAAACGAATGAACCAGACCTTGGAGGACATGTTGCACATGTGTGTGATGGACCAACAAAAGAGTTGGGAAGAATTCTTTCCACTGGTGGAATTCACTTATAACAACAGTTACCAAAGCACCATTAAGATGGCACCTTTCGAGTTTCTTTATGGGTGACCGTGTTGGACACCTTTGAGTTGGGATTGCCTTGATGATAGGGTCCTGGTGGGACCAGAAGCAATCCAAGAAATGGAATAGCAAATGCAAACAATAATACAAAGGATTAAAGAAGCGTAGGATCAACAGAAGAGTTATGTCGATGCACACTGTGTCGACCGCAGTTATGAGGTTGGCGGTCGAGTCTTCTTGTGGGTTAAACCTCATAAGAGCTCGATCAAGTTTGGAAAAGGAGATAAGCTCTCTCCTAGGTTCGTGGGACCTTTAGATATTGTGGAAAGAAAGGGGCCTGTGACCTATCGACTAGCCTTGCCTAATTCTTTGAGGCGTATGCACTATGTTTTTCATGTATCTTTTTGAGACATTATATTAGTGATCTTACACATGTTATTGACATGAGTTCCTTGAAGGTATCAGATGAGGGGGCGCTCATGGCTGAGTCGATCCGCATATTGGATCATCGCATTCTACAGCTACGAAGTCGAACGGTAGAGAAGTTCAAGGTCCAGTGGGATAGCTATAGTCCGCACTCGACGACCTGGGAGGACGCATATGATATGCGCCAACAATTTCCATTTTTGTTTGATAGATAGGCTTATGATACCATGATACAAATTTTCGGCACTTGTATTGTGAAACTTCGGGATGAAGTTTAGACCAAGAGGGGGTGTATGTAACATCTCATTCTTGCGCACTGATCGAACTTATTCTTTGAGGACACTTGCTCGCAAGTGATCCAGATTACTATACTATTAAAAATTTGATTTTGATTATGAGACGTTATGGGTTTATGACATGTTGTTTTACTGCATTGACATAGACAAGTTCTATTGACTCGGTTTTACTGAGTGTGCAGAATCTTGGACCTCGAGGATACAGAGGCATCGATGGAACCTCTTGGACTCCGGATCGAGTCGAGGAGTGTACCATTGGGGTTTGATTGTTTTATATGTGATATTAGTGCATATGATTAGATGATATGGTATGGATATATTCTGACATGATTCATTGATGATGCAGGATGACGATAACTTGCCGACCAAACTCACATGTGGAGTAAAGGGTTCATGCACGACTACTAGAGAGGTTGAGGGAGAGGTGTGGACAGCAGCCCTGCCACAGCCTATTAGCACTCTCGCCATGGCTTAAAATATAGGTTAACGTTTACCTAGTTCGAGAGGACCCATGATGCCATGAGGGAAGACTACGACAGTCGCTCACTATGATTCTAAGGAGAGCGCAATAAGGTGGGGGCCTTATTCCTTAGAGGCCCTTAGTCTCCCACAAGTTCACCTGGTGGAGTATTGACTCCAGGGGTTTTTGATGTCTACCTAGTCAGTCAAGAGGCGAGTGGCACCCTTGGAGCATGTGGTGCATCCTGAAGGGCATGTCGCGCAAGAAAAATGGAAAGAGGTGAGTGGCACCCTTGGAGCACATAGTGCGTCCTGAAGGGCACGTCGCACATGGGAAACAGGTGAGGCGAGTGGCACCCTTGGAGCACCTAGTGCATCCTAAAGGGAACGTCGTGTTATTAATGATAAATGAATGAACCCAGATGGCCTTAGGACTAATAACGTGATGAGAAATTTTTATAACAAATTCCCTAATAAAATGTCACCCACGAAAATTTACGAAAATTCCCTAATAAGAAATTAATTTATGGAGGAAAGAAAGGGATGGGTGACACATGTACGGGGAAGAATTTTTATGAATTAATTTGTTAAACTTTAAATAAAATGGGATTTGGGAAAGTAAGGGACTTTGAAACTCGATATATTGAAGGGAGGAGAAGGATGAAGGATGTGTTATGTTTGCATAACGTTACGCTGCAAAAATCTCTACTTGAATGACTTAACTTGTGGGAGTTGGGATACCCATCTTGGTGAGGAGTGGTAGCTCGTCCTTGCAAGGCGAGCTGGGAGCTAGTTGATTCTTTGGTTAGCATGTGTGGCCCCTTTGCGGCTCGGGGGGCTAAGGGGGAAGAAGAGTACCCCTAGCATTGGTTGGGAGGTATCGGTGAAGTCTCGACAGTCGAAAAGTAGGTGTTGCACGGAGCGAGCGGGACATCAAATCAGAGCGAGTGATCAGGCAACGATACGCTTTCTTCATTTTGTATGGTACATTGTAGTAGTAATATGCTTTGGATCTGCATGTTTAGTGGGTAAGTAAATTGATTGTCTAGTGTTCTAGTTGTTGACTGAATTTTCCTTAGCCTAGCTTGATGATTGATTGGCTCCCATGGCCTTCGATTCCCGACATGTCTTGATCGCCTTGGGTGTATTGATTTGTGAAGTTTGTGGTTGTTTTTCCCTTCATCCATAGCTCATCAGTCCTCGCCTGAGCATTCGGTCAGGAGCCTGATCTACAGTCGTTGCTTCAGCGTTAATAGACCTATGGATCTCAATGCCCTGTTTTTCTGTGTGTGGATGATGAGTGAAAGACGTTCCTGTCAACCATCTACCTCTGTTCTTGTCCTTGGCTGATTGTTGATTTCGACATCTGGCAAGGACCTGTGTGTATGGATTATCTTGCGTCCTAGTTGGTTTTTCTCTGCGCCTTGACTCATAGAATCCCTGCGATCATTTCCATGACCTTTTGCATTGGATCCTTGTGTTTCTCTTATTGTTGTCTGCGTTGTATTGGTATTAAGGCAATGGAAAAATGAATTGATTCCATGTCTGCTTTTTATATTTGGTGTTCTGGCAATGGAAAAATGAAATGACTTCATGCCTACATTTTTTATATTGGGTATTCTGGCTATGGAAAAACGAAATGATTTCATGTCTGCATTTTTTTATATATATTTGGTATTCTGGCAATGGAAAAATGAAATGACTTCATGCCTGCATTTTTTTATATTGGGTATTCTGGCAATGGAAAAAACGAAATGATTTCATGTCTGCATTTTTTTTATATTTGGTATTCTGGCAATGGAAAAACGAAATGACTTCAAGCCTGCATTTTTATATTTGGTATTTTGGCAATGGAAAAACGAAATGTTTTCATGTCTTCTTTTTATTCTTTGGTATTCTGGCAATGAAAAAACGAAATGACTTCATGCCTGCATTTTTACATTTGGCATTCCGGCAATGGAAAAACAATTAAATTTCTAAGTCTGCATCTTGCACTTAAGAATTTATGTTTTTTTATTACCTCTTGCCTGGCAATTCGCCCCTCTCTAGACTGCATTTCATTTTACTCTTGGGGAGATTTTTTCCCTTGTTGAAGACTGAGTTAAGCATTAAAAACTTATTGCTATGGGATTCCTGACAATGCCCATGTTTTGTCTTTTAAAAGTTGATTGATATGCAGTTGAATTACCCACGATTTTTGTCATTTAATTCGAGACTGAGATCGCTATGGAATGCCCACGTTTTTGTCTTTTAAAGGTTGACTGATATGTTGTTGATTGCCCACGATTTTGTCATTTATTCCGTGACTGATATTGTCGTGGAAGGCCCATGCTTTTGACCTTTAAAAATTAACTGATATGTTGTTAATTGCCCACTATTTTGGGTCATTTAAATTTGTGTATGAGTTTGTTAATTAAATGCCCACGTTTTGGCTATCAAAAAGATTGACTGAATCTGTTGTTAATGCCCATGCTTTTCTATTAAAATGATGGACTGAGTCATCGTTAAATGCCCACGAATTTTCCTTAAATTATAGCATGTGTTTGCTGAGGTATGGCATAACGTTTTGCCATTAACTGTGACTGTGTCTTGCTGCTGGTGTGACCACGTTTTTTCCCCTTTAAATTGTTGACTGCGGTTGTTGGAATAGATACAAATTTGCCTTAAGTGTTGCTTGCGTGTTACTATATTATTGCCAGAATTTGCTACAGTGAGTTATTGGACAACAGTTTCCTTCTTATTGATTAATTTCCACAGCGAGTTAAACGGCTAATAGTCATGAAAATTGCCTGGTTATTGCTCTATTAATTGTTTGTTAACAGTTATGTCAATTGCCTTGTGAATTGCTATACTAATTGCCAGGTTAATTAACATGTTAATCGCCTCATCATGCTATATTACTTGTTAGGATAACGGTCATGTAAATCACCGTGTTATTGATAAATTAATTGTTATGTTGACTGTTATGTCAACTGCCTTGTTAATTGTGATATTAATTGTTAGGTAATAGCTATGCTAATTGCCTTGTTAAATTGCTACAACGATGTTAATATTTAGCAGTTTCTTTCTCATTATTAATAAAACATGTAGTATTGTTGGTTCGGTCAATATAGATAGACCACATGTCAAGATTTAATTGTTCATAAGTGTTATAATGGTAGCATTCTATAATGAAATCGTTAATGTTGTTAATTAAGTTGATGGCTAGTTGGATGGAGATTTGGATTAATATTGAATTGCCGATTTGGACTGTGATTAATGATTAAATGAGTTAGTAAGTATTGACCCAAGTAGAGGTTAAAATCGCTAAATTAAAATGTGGTTAATGATTAAATTGTGATGCATAATTGCCGAATTGATTCGTAGTTGATGTTATTTAGATTGAATTTGATGATTTAATTTTGATGAATAATTGCCAAACTGATTTGTAATTGATGTTATTGATTGAATTTAATCACTAAGGTATAATGTAGAATGGTCGATTAGATTGTATTTAATGTTAATATGATATTAAGTTAAAGGTCGATTTATAATTTAGACTTGCTAAAATTAGATGGATAATCGATGGAAAAACAAATTGTAACTTGACGTTCCCTGTTAGAATGGAACCCATGTTAAATTAGAATGTAATCATGGACCGGTTAGCCTGGGTGATTGGTGGGGTCGGGGACAATGTCATGTGGGTTGGCGTCACCCCTTGTCTTCGTTATTTTGTGTCTCGTCGACCTTTTGTGTGGGGGTAGGTATAGTCTCCCAGTCAGTTTTCAGTTCCTAGCGCGTTGGATTTTTCTAGAGTCCTTGGTCCAGATAGCTTATGTTTTCACCAAGGTTATTGACACGTCTATCACCTAGGAACGTCATGATTCTTGATGCGGGGATCATGGCGCACCTTATGGGTTAGCGGCGAATAATATCTTGGTCGAAGTCGGTGCCTACTATGTGAATGTAGTTGAGCATCATATGTTGACTTGGGTGCATGCATTGGCTCACGCGCCTTGAGGTTCTATTCTTGTTTATCAATGTCGTTATTTCAGGAAGGGGAAGTTGTCCCTTAGCTTGTAGGCAGTTAGTTGTTACTTCTGGTTATTCTGTGTCTGTTTTGCTCAGTTGCCCTTGTGCCTATGCGTGGTGTCGTAGGTTCCTGTTGTCTAGGTTGCATGCTTCTATTCATCGTCTGTGGTGTGATCAAACTTTTTTCACCGTTGCCTTCTTGCCCCTTAAATATACAAAAACAAAAACAAAAAAATTGGCTCCGCCCATGGCCGTAACGTTGGGGACGTTACAATCATATTCCTCCTCTTCATCATCGGTGCCTTCAAAGTCCTCTGATTTAGGACTTTCATGAGGAACATGTTGAATAAAATTCCTTGCACTATGATCAAAATTATGACTAGATGAAAAATACGATGCCTCATTTGCATTACAAACATTCCTATGGAATTTCTTAGTCCCAATAGAAGAGGTATGCAAACAATTTGTTGATGTCTCAAAAATAAAATCTTATTTATCTGACGAAGCCATCCCTTCTCTCTGAGAACATAGAATGATACAAATGTTCACCATCCCTATGACATTATTATAACATGCATAATGATCTTTTCCTTATAAATTCCCCCCCCTCAAAAAAATATATATATAATTTTCCTCCAAAATTTCCCCCCCAAAATATTCCTCAAATTTTTCCCTCCAAAATTTCCCCTCAATTTTTTTCGTTTATTTTCCCTTAAAAATTAAAAGAAATTTTTACTCTTTTATTTTGTTATTTACATGTTAAATACAATATTTATCATGTTTATTTATTTATCCCACATTTATTAAACATATTTATGATCCATATAATTTTAGGTATATATGTAGACAATATACCTAATTTTTATTTATCCCACGTTCATTTTACTAATAGTAATTTATATCATTTGTGTTATATATACACAGTCTTGTTTTATCTTTTTATATTGTGTTATATCTTGGGCAATATTTGTTAAGGATTTGGAGAAAGCTACAAGGGAGAAACATCGATAAGACATCTGAGGAGAATCTAGCATTTCAGAGGTTAGTTATTTTTTAAATTCTTACAATTTACCAAAACAACAATTATAAGATTATCTTTGAATCACATAATATTTTTTCATGCAAAAATTAAAAAACCTTAAATCTGTGCAGATGTTTTCTACTTTTTTCTAAAAAATACCCAACTTTTTAAAAAATTTGAGACTTTTTTCAGAAAATCTTAACAAAATCCTTAAGATTTTTTGAAAAAAAAAAAAAAAAAGTCAAATTTAGGTATAGTTTTTTTATTGTTTTTTACTTAAATTTTATTAGTTTTGTCCCATGGTGGTCACTGGGCAATGTTTGTGCCTTAGTCGCAGGGGGTTGGGGTGATGTCGGGCATCGCCCCAGTCCCCCCGTCGCTAAGGCATGGTTCCACGCCCATGGCTTGGCCACAGGGTTGGGCCCCCACGGCCAAGTCACGATCTATGGTCCTGGCATAAACCCAATAAGTCCATGGGTCAAATTTGTTTACATATGGGTAAAAAAAATCAATTTGTTTTTAAATTAGTTTTTATATTCAATGTTTTTATTTTTATTTTTTTATAATGTGAACGGCCTAATTTTATTTTTTTAATCTTAATATATGAAAATGGCAAGAAATAGATTATCTATGAATATATATGGATCACGACCTGCAATAATGGCATCCAAAAATGAAACTGGAACCTCCATAAATGTTAGGCAACAAAATGATAGCTTAACACCTGTGGAAGGTGAAAACAAACAAGAATATTCTTGTTTTGTTAAAGATAAGAAAGGAAACAATGGAGATCATATATAGTTGTATTGTGGAGAATTAGAACATGTGCAAGGAAATTATCACAACTTGGTTTGTTACGAGATATATGTTTGGTGATAACCATAGATATTGTTTATGCACTTGTCAAACAAGGGAGAACTTATATCAAATTTAGATATTGTTTTAAATTGAGTGATTATAATAAGAATGAATGTTTTTCAAAATTATGTGCATCCATCGTTGATGACATTGAGAAATGCAATGTAAGTTTTTTATTTTTATTTTTGTGTCGTTTATTATTTTTAGTATCATGGTAATGTTTTAATTTTATTTAACATGAAAATGTTATATTTTATTTTTACAGGATTTTGTTGAACGACTTTCACGTATGTTAGTGAGGATTTACTCTACAGAGAATGATATCATGGATGTCATCAACGCTTTTCATATTGAAAAGACACAAGAAGGAAGGAAAAAGAAACAAAAAGTAATGGAGGTTGAACCTGCAAGAGTAGAAAGAGAAGAACATGAAAGAAGAAAGAAAAATCCTCATTCTAGAAATCCTAAAAGGGTTACATTTGAAAATAAGGAAACTCCAAATGAATATTTTGTTGAGATTGGTCCCAATGAGGTTATCACTCCTTCTCGTAAAAAGAACAAATAAGATAAACGCAAAAGAGCAATGGTTGATGATGAGTCTATTCCTATTTATTATGAAGAAATAATTGATTTAGATGAAACACATTTAAATCATAAGAGTAAGAAAACAAATGTTGATAATGTTCAAGAAGACATCATTAGCTTAGAGTATTATAGTGAAATTCCTAAAGGTAGTAGAGAAATAATAACACCAGGTGTTGATCTAAAGGATAGTATTATGAAAACAACACAAATTATCATTCAAAATAGAATGAGGACGAAAAACTTAGTTGATGATGGCCACACATTTCATTTGAATTTGAAACAACTTTATAAACCCACAGAAGGGTAGGAAAAATATCAAATTAGAAAACCGCATCACTTGCATATTCACAATTTGAAAGCATTGATTAGGTACAATCCATATGCACATAAGGTTGACTACCTAGTTCTTGTTGACCCAATGGAAGTTCCTACAAGGGAATAATTTGATAAATCAAAATGTTTTGACTACAAATATTATGTGATTGGAGGAAATCATTATGCAGAGGCTAGAAGAGAATTGATGCAAGAATATCCTAATAATCCTCTTTTTGAGATAGCAAATGCATAATTTATGCTAGTTTAACAGATTCAAAAGCAAATTTAATGGCATGGGATCATAATACATGCAATGAGTACAGAATGTCTATGACCTTCATTTAAAGGGTGAGATTTATCCATAATGAATTTTCTAAAATATGTCGCAGGGAGAGATCAAATGGTGATGTTAAGTTTCGGAAGAAATATTGTATGGAAATAGGATTCCCACTTGATGATGAAAATACAAAAGAAAAAAAAATAGCAAAGGAAGTGATATATTTAAAGTTGTGGATAACTATTTTCAATTGGGATTTAAAACTCGACAGGTATGGGATTTGATAGATGAGATCTTCACCCTATGGGAAAATATTAGTATAAAAAATCAGAGAGTTAAGAAGGCTAAACCATTGATATGTGGAACAAGTAAGACAAGTCCTGACATAAAAATTCATGATGATATGAATATAACACCTTGAAGATCAATACAAGGATTGAAGGATGATAAACTTATCATAACTAGATTATCATGTGTTAGGTCGAGAGAATTGTCAATGGAAGAAATGTGTGATGAATTTAAAAAGTAAGTCTGTTGAGTTATTTTTATTTATGTTAGGACAAGAAAATTAGTTTTTTCAGTTTAACATATCAGTTTAACATTATTTTTGTTTTATTTAGTCACAAGGTGTATATGAAAATACAAGAGGAAATGGTCAAGATGTTGAATGAAGAAAGTTGGGATGATGTTAAACTCAAATATCAAGATTCAAGCTTGTCAACACTATTGAAACAATTTTTTGTTGCATTCAAAAAGATATGTTGATTTATTACATTCATATTATTCATTTGTAAGTTAATTTATTTATATTTTAATAGTTATAGATATATAACTATATGTTTGTTTGTTCCATTAAAGATGCCAAAGAAGAATGCAGATGGAGTGCCTGAAACTTTCAAAAGTTTTATTCAAAAAGCCAAGTTTGAAAGAAAAAGAAAGAGACGTGTTCAAAATGTTCAACTTGATGACACCCTTGATCACTACATTTGGAATGGGCTCGACACTGTTCAATGTAAAGTGATATTAGGTGATTGTGAAAAACTTGCAAATATTGTTTCTAAAAAAGAATACTCCCTAGTTATTGCGGATATCCCTCCTGGTTATAATATCCAAAACATTGGATATGATATTGAGCCTTATACTTACCAAGCTTTCAATGAAGTGGTTATGGGATTTACAAAAGTTACAACATCACCATTTTGGAGATTTCTAGTATTTCATTTAGACACACAACAAGTATTAGTACAATCAAGCTTCAAGGGGAAAGAAAAGACAAGGATGAAGTCTATTTGGTAAGATATTGAAAGTGTATGTTTAGCAATTAAGATTAGAAAACAATTTTATTAATTCACAAGTTAATTGAATTTGCACGTATTTATGTTACAGGCACAAGCCTAATATTCATAGCTCCAAGAAAGAATCATTTAAACGTGATTTTGAGAGTATACATATTGCAACCTAGACAAAAGATGATTCTTATAATTCTATTCTTGCCAATGCAAATGATGGAGAGACTCCTAGTAGTATATTGGTATACAATGTTGTGGTTAGAAAACTAACATATGAGAAAAAATATTTGAAAGGAGAGATGGTTAACATTTATCAAAAACCACAAGCATTAATTAATTATCTTATAGATAAATTTTCAAATGAAGGAGATTGGGTTTTGGATTTGTTCTCAGGTTCTGGTAAGAATTATGATCTAATATTTATGAAATCATACTTCAATCTTCTATTATTTTTAATTTATGTTTTTTTACAGTATCTAACTTCATTATTTATTTTGTATTTGGTGATTAGGTACAACATTAGTGTGTTGCCTACAGAAATGAAGGAATTGCATAGCCATTGAAAGTGATCCAATGCAGTGCAGTTTTATTTAACAAACAATTAATGTTATTCCAGCTCTTCCAGATGAAATGCAAGAAGTGGGCTTAAGGAAATGAGATTTTAGTGAATCAAGGGTGGAAAATTTGTCAAAGGAACCTCAAGTACCATTAGGAGGAATTATTGGAAAGGATCACTTTGAAGAACTTGCAGATATCAAAGAACCAATGGAAGAACAAAATGACACAATGGAAGCACAAAAGGACGTCGAAGAAGAAGATAATGTGTTTGTTGAGAATGATGAATTTGGGATATATGATATTGTTGATTTGTTTAAAGATGCCTTTGAAGACGATTCTCAATTTTGCAAATTTTTTATGAGCTATAACTGTAATGATTTGACTTTAATATTTTAAAATAAGAATAAAGATGTATCTATTGTTGTTTTGTGATGAATATTTTTATTGTTTTTTTTTTTTNNTTTGTTTTTTTTCGTTTTATTTGTATGTGAATCACTATAAATTGGAAAATTTTATTAAATGTTGTCATTTTTTTACTTCAAATGTATTAAAATATGAAAGAAAATGATAATTTTTTATAAAATTTAGACTTTTTTTGTTCAATTATGTCCATAAATATGATTTATTTGGCATGCTATCTAAAGGAATATGTACCAAAATGTATAGGTTTTTTTATTATATGTGGCTATAAAATGTGTATTTCTTTGCTAAATATTCAAAAGAATGTTATTTAACTACAAAAAAAAAATTGAATTATTGAAGTAAAGGTAAAGAATGTGTTAAAAAAGACGTTTTTCACTATATTTAAAAAGTATGAAACAATAAATTAATTAAGAAGACAAAATTATATGAAAAATCGTAACTTCAAAAAAGTAAATGGTAAAAAATATTTTTAATATTGAAAGAAGCATAAAAAAAATTCTAAGAACACCGTTGAATATATATATATATATATATATAATTGAAAATAGATGAACAATAAGCATTTAAAAATAATAATGTGGAAACATTGTGGATTGAAAAATTTAAAATATCGAAAACCACCTAAAAACGGAGTGGAGGTGCTACCGGTAGCACCATTTTTAAAAACGGGGTAAAAAATTGGACCCCTCAAAAAACGAGAACTTTGTAGAGTTATCATTAATTTGATAACTATATTTCAGATCTAGATATTTAATTTTGCATTGTTGATCTAGATGCAAATCTGATACTCTGGGGGTTTTTGGATGCTTTTTAATTTTTTATCCTTGTGGTTTTCTAGTGTTTATTTGTTTATAACATTCATGCAATGGGTTTGGAGCACAGAACAACTCAACAACTTCTATTAAGAAGAATAACTGGAATTACAATATTGCAAGCGGGAAAATAAATGAAATAACCTCAACTAGATCATGAAAGAGGGATCTTAGTTGGAATACAAATAAAAATGCTAAACAAAATACCTGAAATGATGGAGGTAGGTAGGTCTGTGGATGAGACTGAAGATCTACTACATCCAAACCTTGATATGTTGCATGCACCTCAAAACACCCACGGAAACTGTTGTTGAAGACTGGAATATTCGCCCTGGTGGCTAAACTCCTCGGATATTCCTAGAAACTATCTCAATTGGGTCGCCCTGGTCCCAAGAAACCTATCACTGACTCTTGGCCTAAATATCTACCCTTTTATTATTTGTATGAACATCAAATGGACTCCCTTGGGGGTTGCGCACCTCCTAATATCAACTAGTGCGCCCTAGTTTATACGACAATTAGAATATGGATCTGACTAGCTCAATGTGTGTGTTTTGGCCTCCTCTGTACTTGTTCAAAATAGATTTCTCTGATCTGGTCTAATGATCTCTCTAGGACCCCAACTGTATCTCCTCAAGTGTTGCGCACTTTCTGGCTGGAAAATGCACCCTGGATTATTCCCCCATCGAAATGGATCAAGAACTATCTCAAAAGGAGCACCCTAGTTCCTCCTCTAATGGGTCAGAAGGAATATGATGAATGTACCCTGGTCGGGCTTGGCTAACTCCCAATGCCTCTCAAACCCTCATGCCCTCACCTTGTTGAAGTGTGCCATGGCTACTCTGGATCTGTATACTATTGTTGAATAATGATGAAGAAACTGTGTGGTCCTCTTAATGGCTAGGGTGTGTTTCTCAACACCGAAACCAATCTCTGGTGGTGGTTTCCTCTAGAAACCCGCAAAACTATGGATGTCAACTTCTCTCCTCTCGAACCTGTTTCTCAACTCAATAATCATCAATAATGAGGAATTAGGTCGAACTCATCCATTTTATCCCTCCTCTGTCTAATTCTTCGTTGGCATGCATATCTTAAGTGACTTTTTCTTAAGTTATGATCAATTATTCACTTAAGTCACTTTGAACCCCCTTTTTAGTCTAATTAGATGTTCACTTTACCTCCTAGTCGTGTTTCCCCTTTTAATGTCACTTTTGGTTAGACTTTGATGAAATGACATTAATTAGAGAAATTATTCCCCTATATGGTTGACTATAGTCTACGGGAACTAGTAGACTACTCAGTCGCTCCCTGTTGGGTCATCATTGAGAAAGGAACATCACATCGACCTGAGGCAGAGTCAAATTGAATGAAGTGTCAATGGACACATGGTCCAAATCGCTCAATGAACAATAATAAATTTAAAAGTCATAAAAATAAAATTAATTTTATTAATAAGATTAAATATTGTCAAAGTTTCATTAAAAATATTATTATATTAAAAATTAAATTTTAAATAATAAATATTTATAAATGATAATTATGATAACATTTGATCACATAACTACTATATAGCCAATTTCATTATAAATTATAAACTTGTTAGATTGTTTGTCCAAAATCGTTGATGAGAAAACGTGATGCACAGATCGACTCAAGTGTTGGTGGGTACATAAATCCAAATCGTCCGCCAAAAATCTCCCATGAGATGCATGTCCAAAATGTCAATGAGTTGATCGACCCATTTTGCCGAAGAGAAGCAAATTCAATCCATTGATGAGTCAAACCACCGATAGGAAAATCGACCAAAGTGTCGATGGATCAAACCACCAATGGAAAAATTGCCAATGAGTCAAACCACTGATGAGATGCAAAGTCCAAAATCTGAAAGACAGAAACATGACAATGATTTCTCAAAAAAACCCATGAAAACGAGAAGGGAGGGGGATGAAATCTCAAAGGAATAGAATCCACACTTTTCCAAAAGGTGCATCACCTATATCGGGCATGTTCTCATCACCACTTGATCCTACTTTTCCAAAAGGTGGCACTTTTCCAAAATTTCTTCAGCTATTTCGAGCCATTCCTAATGGACACTTTTCCAAAAGGTTCATCTTATATAATTTTTAATATATATTATATATAACATATTATATATCATGTTAAATGTATAATATATTATTTTATACAATTATAATAATGTATGTCTGGTTTGACAATTTATCCATATTATAATGTAAATGATTAAAATTTATTTGAGTAATGAAAGAAATTAATTTCATTTTTTTCTTCACATATACTATAATATAAGAACAATATAGTTGTAGAAAGTTAAACTTAAATTATTTTTAAACTTGAGTTGGTTATACAGTTAGTCTTTTCTTCACTGCTAAATTATAATACTATTTGATTATGTGTGTGTGTGTGTGTGTGTGTGTGTGTGTGTGTGTGTGTGTGTGTGTGTGTGTGAATCAACTATTAATGAAACCTTAGAAGACAAACAACTCTAGAACTGCTATAAAAAATGATATTTTAGCAACGAACTCACAAATTCCTTTTCATTTCTTTTGTAAGTATTTACCAGATTAACATATGTCATGTATATAACAAACTTTTAAAAAACATCATCCCATCTCTTAAACTCATCACCAGAACAATCTTAAACTTGAATTCTCATTGCTTATAGCATTGTAGCAAGTGTTTTTCAGATAATTGTTCAAAACACGTTGTTCAAGTGTTGCATGTTAAGGGAAAATATGTATTATGATAGCATCAAATATGTTGTTACAAAACATAGACGAGAAAATTTTATTTTATATACTCATTTAAGAAAGAAATTTCAATTAAAGAAATCATCCATGCATTTCCTATCTATGTTTAAACCTAGTGAGGGTTTTGAATTGATTTCACTCTTCCCTTCCATATACAAGGTGTTTTTTTAAAGCGTAACACTAATTCAATATGTCAATCCATATAACTGAGCATTCCCTTGACTCGATGCTTTCACTTCAACCAAACATCTATCCATTCCTACAAATTGTTGATGTCGAGCATGTCCAGTCTATTCAAAGTGAAACCCTTCGCCACTACATTAATATATTTAATGGCACACACATGCAACAACTTATGTTGCCAACAACAATCAATGCCCTTGTTGCTTCAAGAACACTTCAAAAGGGTTCGATTATACAAATGGAAAAATGGACCTGCATAGTTGCTAATCAATGCATGTAAGCTTCATACGTCTTTTGTAATACACTAGCACTACTTGCTTCTTCACATGCCAAATACTCATTTGTTGATTTATGCTTTCTATTTTTAAATTTTCATACAGGACTATCATACCACAACACTTCAAAATCATTGATTCATGCACAACATTGCTTGGCCATCTGACTGTTATATTTCTCCCAATTGCTCACCAAATAGACACCCCCTCATCTTTCGTTTAAGAGCCACCACTAAAAGAAATATGCATACATACTCAAATTCCTTCCTTCTCCACCATTCAAACACCTATTCCTATTACAACATTGAGCCTGCACAAATTAAATTGGGCCATCAAGGGTCGAGCGAAGGAAAATACAACCCTTCATCATTTCAATAACCAACAAGGATCTAGGAATGTCTTCGGATTTGACTTTGTTGGCATACAAGGGGGAGACATGCATATCACTTGCTTTAATGATTCCGTAGATACATTTTATGATCTTATCCAAATTGGTCATGTCTACCTTATCTCCAAAGGCACTATCAAACAAGAAAACAAACTATAACGCCACTTGAATAATGATTGGGAGATATTCTTACATCCAACCTGCCATGTTGAACGTTGTGCAAAAGAAAGTACATCATTTCTCCAACTGCATTTCTCCTTCAAATTAATCAATGAAATCAGATATGCAATGGTGGGATCCATTGTTGACATTATTGGTCTTGTCATTAAAACATCCCCTTCCTCTCCTATACATAGGAAATATGGATCAGATACTATTAAAAAAACATTCCATCTAAAGGACATGTCAGGTTTTATCATCAATGTGACATTGCGGGGAGAACATTGTCATGTAGAAGGCACAGAACTAGTTAATTTATGTTCTGCAAGAAAACACCTTATCCGTGCAATCAAGGGGGGTCGTGTAGTTGAGTTCAATGGTAAGACTATTGGGACTATATCCAAATACATCATTCTAATGAACCCAGATATTGAAGAAACACATTCCCTAATTAAATGGTTTGAGAAAGAGGGCTTTCATTCTCGCTCCCCATCCGTGACTACAAGATATGCAAATGTTCCTAAGTAGGTAAACACAAAAATAACAATTGTTGAGGTTGATAGCATGAACCCATGTATAAAAGTTGAATGGGTTTTACTTAAATCTACCATAACAAAATTCTGGGTGGACAACTTCTACTACCTTGCCTGCCCTTTGATCATCGATGATAGGCAATGCATGAAGAAAGTCATCCAAAAAAATAACAATAGTTGGAATTGTCCCAAATGCAATGTTGATTTTCTCGACTGTGATTACAGATATTTTCTTAAATTTGACCTTTGTGACCACACCTACTCACTGGATTATGTTCTTGCCTTCGAGGATGCAGCAATTGAGCTCATGGGAGTCAGTGCAAAAGACTTTCATTTACTTTTGTTCGAACCTGAATCCATCAAAACATAGTCTCCAAAGTTGAATGAAAGCAACACCTTTTCACACTTTCTGTGAAGATGGAAACATTTAAAGACATAGAGTGCTTAAAGTTCATCATCATTTCATCAAAACATTTAGACTTTGAAGTCGGGAGCAAGCTACTACTTCATGAAATGAGAAAGTTCTAGCAAGCATAAAGGGAACTTTTATGTTCCCTCTATTTTTTAAAACCTTTTAACTATTT